>CAIGRN010093734.1:0-13035 GCA_903798345.1 Fraxinus anomala | reverse complement strand
TTATAAATTAGGGAACACTAGTATTGGTATCTAAATAATTCCATAAATTATCTGCATTTAGCTATGTTAATGAGACGAGCCAAAAAAAAAGCTCGGGTTCGGCTCAAGCCTTTTTTGGCCGAGCTTTTTTGGGCCCGAGCCTAGCAAAGCCCGCCCAAAAAAATGAAGCTCGGCCCAAGCCTCGGCTTGGTGCAACCGAGCCCGACTCGAGCTTTTTTCGAGTCGAGCCCGAGCCGCCGAGTTTTTTTGCCATCCCTAAGTGGGTATTTATAGAGAAAAAAATGAAAAAAAATAAAAATTCTGAGACCAAAACAGTATCACCGTTCTGGTCACTGAAATTCAGTGATCAGAACGGTCACTGAATTTTGATTTTGATTATTTTTTAAATAGCCCACGCTCGTTGCAAGCTGCAACGAGCTGCTCGACGAGCAGCTTGCAATAGGACGAGCCGTCTAGCGAGCCCACCCTCTCGGTTCGTGTTTGAGCTCGTTTTTTGAGGAATCTGAGCAGCTGGCAGGCTGCTACAGTACGAGCTGAGCGGCTCAATTGCCACCACTAGGGGCGCGAAAGCCAAAAATTCTAAGCTTCCGTTTGGAATCAAATATCAAAATATTTAAAAAAATTCAACCATAATTATAAACCATTTATAGATTACCTAAGCAGAGGTTAAAAACTTTTTAAAAACTTTTTCAACGATTTCTTATATTAACAAAAATTTTATCTAGAGTATTTTGGAACTAAAAAAACCCACTTTACTTTTATGTATTTAAAATAATATTAAAAAATGAAAATATAAGATGCACGATAAGATTTTCTGATAGGACGAGTGTCCGCCTCATTTGGACAAGGATGAAATATTTTGCCATCACTAGGTATAAACCTGACCATAGGCTAAGGGTTAAAATAAAGATAAATGGTAAAGTTAATATTATTGAATATTCAATTTAAAGTTGAGGAAAAAGCTTTTTCGTTGTGCATAGTTAATCTAGTCTACGTAAAATATGATTATTAGCAAGTCATATTGCGGAGGATAGGACTCCTATGATAGTATTTTATGGATTCAATTTGAAATAAATTTAAGGGTTGTTTGATAAAGTATCAAAATTTTAGTGAAACACAATTTAGACTTTTAAGAAAAACAAAGAAAAATATGTCTTGTCACTTCAAAATTATAGTGATGGATCAAAATTTGATTAACGAGACGGTCAAATGTTACAGAGAGATGAATATAATAAATTTGGACTCGTTGCTACTCTGTAACTATTTCTTTCCATGATTTACTCATGTTTATTTCATAGTTAGCCACATATATCCTCAGATAATATCTAATCAACAAAAGGAAACCTTAATTAATTCCCATCAATACAAATTTTAGTATAGCAGCCAGCTGTTGCTATGGTGTTCCAAATATTAATTGTCTCTCCCTTCTGTCACCTTAAAGACTCACATAAATACATATGTTCTCAATTAATACCCATATTTTCTCTATGAGTGATAATAAATTAACTTTAAAAAATACGGTCAACCAGGGCTAAATATTATACAAACGAACCGTTCGGTTCGTGGATTAGAACTATTTTAGTCACAATATTCACGCATGCCATTGGATGTATGTTGGTGCAAGAAGAGTCGATGGAACCGAAGTCATTGGAATATAAAGTTTGAGACCTAAATATTACAAAAAATTGAATACTCGTTCTAGTTACCTATGGTGTAAGTATATCACTAATATGCTTATAATCACTTAATAAACTTAATTATTAACCTTTTCCATGGAATCCAAAAATTGAATAGAGTGCATCAAGGGCAATAATTCAGTTGATACTGTCAATCAATGAATTATTACCAAAAACTTGGTGTTTCTTACAAGTAAACAAATTAAATTCAAAAATCATGAAAATGAATTTCAGTATCTTATTAAACATTATATATAGCAATGGATGCCTGGAAGAAGAAACCACAGATCAAAATATGACAAGGAAGAAAGTGAAACTTGCTTTCATCACTAATGATTCGGCAAGAAAAGCAACATTCAAGAAAAGGAAGAAGGGTCTGATGAAGAAGGTGAGTGAACTCAGTACCCTTTGTGGTATTGATACATGTGCCATTATATATAGCCCTTACGAGTCTCAGCCCGAGGTTTGGCCGGATAATCGTGGTGTCCATCGCGTGTTGGCGCAGTTCAAGAGGATGCCGGAGATGGAACAAAGCAAGAAAATGGTGAATCAAGAGAGTTTCATCAGGCAGAGAATCGCCAAAGCGAGTGAGCAGCTAAAGAAGCAGCATAAGGAGAATCGAGAAAAGGAAATTACTCAGGTTATGTACCAGTGCTTGACGGGTAAAGGGCTGCAGAATTTGATGATGCCAGATTTGAATGATCTCGGGTGGCTGCTCGATCAGAACTTGAAGGAGATTAACAAGAGAATTGATGAGCTCAAAAAGACTGTTCATCCTCCTCCTCCTCAGCAGCAGGTTGCAACGCCGCCGCTGCCACCACCACCACAGGTAACACCAGATAATTTGCACATTCAGGAGCAGAAACCGGCGGTGGATTTAACAATGGATGCCATGCAAAGGCCACAGTGGTTCACAGATTGGATGAACAATCCGAGTGATCATCAGCAAATGAATTCTTTTGGGCATGGGGATGAAATGATGCTGCCATTTAGTGATAATAATCACAATGCAATGTGGTCTAATGTCTTCTTCCCTTGATGATCATCTTTTGGATTTCAAAAAATTTCCATTTCCAAGTCTGATGATGCATTTACACGTTTTAGTGATAATAATCAAGACTTTTGCTTCTTGTTGTGAAAAACATTTTGATTTCAGATATGATTGAGTAAAATCTCCATTAACTTGTATATTTTGCCTTTTTCTTGTTAATTTTTCAGCTTTATATTTGTTAACTCGTTTAAAAAACATGGTATCCAAACTTCAGTTTTATGTAACACTCGAGATCTGATGAAGTATGCGACAACCATGTCGAAGATTTTAATTTTGGTGACACTTAGCACTTAGGTCTCTACTTAAAAATTCCGTCCAATAAATTGTAAAAATATCATTATATCAATCTTTGGTTTTTTAATATTGAATTAGCACCTATACTTCACTTGGTATTGAAGTGGGAAATGGTATTGAACTTTTTTTCCAGAATCCAGAGGTACATCAAGACCTATAGTAATTGTATCTTAAAAAGCGACCCCCATGCTCATTTTTACTTAGTTGTCAAAACTTTGATCTCCTATAATTTCCATGTAGTTGATTTCTTGATTTTTCCAACCATTAGTAATTTCAATTTTTTTTTTTCTATAATAGTCGATTTATTTAACACTAAGTCACATAGAATTTTTTCATTAGGACCCAGTTTGACGTAGATTTTGTGAAAAATGATTTTTTCGATATCTGGTTAAAAAATAAGAAAATGTTATGAGGTCATTGTGCAAAATTATTTTATTCGAAGAATGATGTTAAAAATGAGTTTTAAAGAATATGTACCAAATAGGATTACATGTCCTTACAATTTAGATATGACCTTGTCTGCCTTCCTCTTAACTCTTCATACGGGTGGTAATTATAATGTATTTTGTATTAATAGATTCAATAAAGAGTATCACGAAGTTATTGAACATTATCGTGAAGATCGAAAAAAGTATAGTTATAATTATGTTAGATTTATCATTTTTCAGTTAATATTATAAAATTATGTTATATTGCTTACATTTCTATTTCTCAACCTCTTTACAAGTTGCGCATCTGTTTGGTTTTTCTAAAAATTATTTTTTAGTAAATTTTTATAAACGTTGACGAAACAAAAGTATAATTTAAAAGTAGATAAAATTTGTGGATATCATGAAATAGCGTAGTTGAAAATGACTTAGTGAAAAAATGAATTTTAAAAAATGAGGGCCAAACGTGAACTATATTTCTTAATCATAATTTGTCGACCATACAGTGATTTCATTTTTGTTGAATCAAATTCACATGGTATGGCCAATAGCCATTACATAATTTTTTTTCCCTGTAACAAGTAGGTAAGACCCTAATGGCCAATGTTTCCCTCTACTTTGATGCACTATCAATTGTTAATAAAATTTTATGGGTCATGTCACACTTTTATAGATATTATAGGTACATTTTTGACTCTTAATTCATGAGCATATGCTTGAAAAGAATGGAATAAATAGTATAAACAACTTAATAATTTTGCTCATTGGAAGGTATCAATTGTTACTAGGTAAAGTGTAATGAAGGGAGTTGAAGGGTTGAGGATTGGTCTGGCAGTCTTGTTGTTGACTGGATATATTCTCCAATAAATTGTGTGCATAGGGTTCTTAAACTGTTGGGCTATGAATCTGTCACACTGCAAATTGTCCATTCAAGATGATTCCCCTTCAAGTATATATGACCAAATCAGTGTCCAATAATCCATAAGAAAATCAAAGAATCTGTTTGAATTATAAAATTTATCAACTGGGCTATCATTTTCACTGTTCAAGATTTTTTATTTTTTTAGTATAGAAACACTATCCAAGTCTGGGCGAGATTTGATTCACTGTTCATTGTTCAAGGTTTGTTTTTTCAAAGGCCAAGACAAATTCCGAGAATTTAAACCGGTGCACCAAAGGCGTGCAGTTGTACCCCAATTACTTATAGTGTAAAGTGGAAATAGTATTAAATAAGAAAAAGTAGTTAAACCCTCGTTAAAGTTTAATATACTAAAAACGTTGTCAAGGGAAATGTAAAGATTAAGCTACAGTGGAGTTGGTATAAGCCATTAGGAAACAAAAAAATTAGATAAATAAAAAGAGAGAACAATGCAAAAGTACAAATGAAAGAAAGCATAAAGGGTTTTTGTTACATGAATAGGGAGAATAATAGGACTGCCTTTGTAATGTATTCTGCAGATTTGCTATAATTTCACGCGATCTCCAAATCCAATATTCTATTGGAGTTTCCAACCAAACCCCACTTTTCCATCCACCCTGAAAAGGGAAAAAATATCAAAGGAAAAAAAGGAAGGTAGGCTCTAATCTCTAAGGGTTGTGTGTACTTGTACACACCAAACACCATATCAAATCTCATATATCCAGCTTGATTTTTATTGTTGAATTGTCACATCTAATAAGACTTGAACTATTAGATGGATTCTCACGAGTAAGTTAGATTCATTTTATTATTAAACTTCTAATACATGCACGACTTAGAGACGACGAGACTCAAATTTAGAACATTTGCTTACTCTCGTATATATCATATTGCACCACCGATCTAAAAGTTTGTGTTGAAACGTATCCAACCAGTTCCACTGAAAATTTGAAGGGACAAAGATTTTAGTGAAGGATCATTGATAATAAACAATTGAATGGAGTACAAATAAACCAAAGATCATGTAATAAAATTCTCTACTAAAAGGATATATGTTTGTGCAAGAACCTGTAGTTTCTGTCGACTCAACAAGTGTAAGCATTACTATAAATTATCGACGCTGTGCTTGTAAAATATACAGTTATTTGCAGCCATTCAGTTCTTGGAGGAAACTTTAAACAAAATTTAATCTAATAATGTACAGTGGAATTGTGGGCTCAAAAACCTTGTTCAAGACAGCACATGCATCATAGTGCCATCAGAAACAGCTCAAAGAAAAAGGGATCCCTGCAGAAAAAAGAATAACCAGTACTAATTTAGAGGACATCCTTCAATCTAGATTTTAGACTACAGCTGTGCAGTAAAGCAAAATGAAAAAGTATATTTTGCCTAAAGAAGCTAGAGCCCTTTTTTCATTGTTAAATTAGGTATAAATTGAGGTAAGTGGAGAAAAATTAAGAGAAAACCCCTAAATGTAACTATTTTTAGCATGAAGGTTTTTGTATGAAATTCCTCTTCTTTGGTTATGCATTATTGGAGACACTATCAGGGATTAATTTCTTGCATGTAGGTTAAGCAAAACAAGCATAAATCTGGTTACTAAAACTAGCAGCCAATAAAATCTATGGGCTAAGTATATATAGGTAAATTAAGAAATGAAGCATAATGCAGTTTAACTATATTTAGAAATTGGGACATGTGCATTGAATCCAAGCTTCACTTGATATTTGATAATGTGGAATGGACGATAGTGAATAGTATTGAAAAAGAAAAATAAATTAAAAACTTAATTATCTGTAGTGATGCCTCGTGTCTTTTTTTGTAACTTTTGCTTGCTCTAGAAGGAGGTGAAAAATTAAACTTCAGATTTATTCAACTTAGATGTAGCAGAAATAACTAGTATCTAACAAACTCAATTTCACTTTGATGTATATGTTTACTTAGCTACATTCTCGAGCACACTATTTATCTAATACATGAACATTAACCATTTTTCTTAGTCCAAAAACAGGTAATTTTTTCCAAAAGTAGCATTTTCAGGTGGTATGCAAAGACGTACTTCCCACAAAGCTCAAATTTTTAAGCTTAGCGAAACAACGTTTGAAACATTTACTAGTCAAATTTAATCCACTGGACCACCATAAACTCCATCAAAGAACAGTGCGTTAATGTTGTTAAGGGAGACGAAGGATAGCTAAGAAATATATGTCCTTTGCATCCATCATGCCCTTCGTTAGGCAAATATATAAATTATTTATCAATATAATTAATAAGAGGAATAGTAATGGATCCTACGAAATTTGTGAATAAAAATGAGTAATGCTTGTGAAGGTGTGAATGAAATTAATATTTGATTTTAATTGAAATTTATAGAGTAATTTATAAATTTTATCCAAAAGGAGGCACAGTAGTTTGCAAAAGAAACAAATATCCCCATGGTTGAATGGTGAGGATCCCAAATTAATCAAAAGTAAAAGTACAATATCCTTATAATTTTCTAAGTATCATGAATCCATTCCACAAGACAATTGTACTGGAACCAAACATGCCGTACCCTTATTACCGACATACATGTCAGTGCTGGAATTCAATGCTGTACTGCCATCCACATCCAGAAATTTCTAGCCTGGTTTAAACAAACTTCAAGTCCAACTATAATTTTAGATGAGAACAGCGAATAAGAATTCATCTATTTAGTCGACTCCAAATTTATTGAGAATAAAACTTAGCAGTTGATATCATGAATTCGAGAAAGAGATGAAAATCTTTAAATGTTTGTGTAAATCCTTCACACACACGCAGCCACAGATAACAGCTTTGAGCTTATAATTTGCTTGAAAATATTCTTGAGGACCAAATCATAGGTGCAATCAAGAAAACCAGCTGATTTCAAGTAAAAGAGACAAGCCTTAAGCATAGGCTTTATTCATTCATTCATTCTGTTATTAGCAATTCACAACTTTACTAGAGCAAACACCACATCCTATAACAATACTAATAATTATTTAGAAGTTTCGATTAATACATAATGAATGTAGAAGTTGGAGCAGATGAAATTAAGTAACAATAAATCAGGCGATATGCCGAAAATTAACTAGTCGGATGCTACATTTTTCCACCTCTGTGTGGTTGAAATGATGTAAGCAGAAGCAAGCTTGTCAATTCCAGGCTCGGCCACATACAGACCTCTATCTTCATCACTAGGCCACACTTTGTAAGCCTTCACAGAATCATAATTACTTGTATCTTCAACTGCCCTTCGACCCCTCGAGCTTTTGCCTTTGAAGATGTTGAAAAGAGAGAAAGAACTATCCGAAGATTTCTTCTGCCTGTTGTTTCCTGCCATTTTTACAGGAGACGTACAGACAATGTATTAACCTAGGAGGGTTTTTGAGGGGTTTAAGAGTAAGGTGTTTTTTGATTTCCCAATGGCTATGAAGCTGTGGTATTTATAGTACGTTTGGAAAGGAATCTAGGGCGGAGAATCTATTTAGTTGAAGGCCATTGATCTGATCGATGGCTGTGATTAAATGAAATGAAACCAATAATTCTGATAGTAAAAACTTAGGCAAAGCTCGTGTATCATGGACCGCTGATTCCAAAGTTGCCTAAACATGCTTAATGGCGTTGTTTTTTTTTTAGAAAGAAGTTGCCTTTTTCAATTAGTGGGCGATTCTTGAAGCATGAAATTCCAGTCTGTATTCTTACAAGTCCATATTAATTATTCACCTTTTTATTTCAAAAATCAATATGACTAATGACTAATTAATGTCATTAGCAACACACACATACTTAATATGACTAATTAATCTATATTTGTTATTGTGTCATAGAAGTTATCTTTTGTTTTTACATAATTTAGTTTGACTTCAAATTATTGCTTAGTCGGGTGTTAGGAAGCATCTTTAAAAGTGTCGACTAACTGCATCTACTATAATGTTATTTAATTGGTTGTGACATTATAATTGGATAGAACGAAGAAATCTTGGCACGAAGAATCAAATAAAGTGAGATATTATAACTTGTAAAAATCATATTTCGAGAAAGGTATTTAAATTAATGAAAGTTGGTGGTGCCATCTAGAATTTGCATTGCAAAAGATCAAGTCCTTCAAAACATAATGTTCATTACCA
The DNA here is from genome assembly GCA_903798345.1 of Fraxinus anomala. Classification (NCBI taxonomy): domain Eukaryota; kingdom Viridiplantae; phylum Streptophyta; class Magnoliopsida; order Lamiales; family Oleaceae; genus Fraxinus; species Fraxinus anomala. Next base: position 4,534 of record CAIGRN010093734.1, on the reverse strand, counting down.
TCACTTCCTCAAACTTCAATTTTAATCACAAACTTCATAAGATCGAAAAATTTTATCAAATTTTCAATAACACATTTTATCAACTTTTATCAAAATCCACTAAAATTTTATTTTTAGTTAAACCACATAGGGGCTCAAGGGGTTGCTTACAATGTTCTTTAATGACACTTATTCTTGATATATACTTACGTTACGTAAAACAATGATAAGATGAATCTATCGATACACTGAAATGATTCATCTAATATAACAACTCAGACATAACTGTGCAAATCCTATGGTAAATTAAATTTTGTGGAGGTGATAATTATTATCTACTTAGTGTAAGAGTGATTAAAAAAACCAAAAGAATATAAAGAAAACTTTACGGCACCTTTTGAATGTTTGAATTCACGCATATAACTGGGTTCTAAGAGCCTTTTTACTGAAAGAACATTATACAATTGAAGAAAAGCTTAAAACCCTATTTCCTTCGAAGCTTCCAACATTGCCTTCAAGCTGTCTTTAGATTCTTGAAGAATTCTAACATAAGAGCCAGAGGTTGTGTCTCCCTCCAACTTGTACTTCAATCTACGGAACTCAAAATTATATTCCATTTGCTTTATAAATATTGCTATATTTATATAGCTAAGATATACATTTAGTGTGTTCTTGCTGTCTTCACATTCATTAATTAATTTAAGCCCTCTAATTATCTTAGCTAAAAAGTGTTAAAAATTCAGCGTTAAAGCAACGTCGACTTACACTTTTAAGCCATTTAGGCCTCCAGAAAGGAGACCTTCGCGTCCACCTAAAATGCACAGGAATGGCCCAAATGCAATCCTAGGGAACAATGAAGTTCATAAGAACTTTCAATACAGGTGCAGATAATTCGTATTTTCACGGATATGTCTATCTCATCGAGCCTCTCGTCGAGAAGCTGCTTAGATTGTTACATCTTTCATATGGTTGAAAATTACCAGACAAAAAATTTCGCTACCCTAGAACCATTAAAATTACGTTCGAATAAAAAAGTTTGAATTGCAGGTTTCCTGTTTCATACAAAGTCTTGATTGTCCTAGATTAGGAATCATTGGGGTAATTAAGCTAAATTTAATAATATTTTAAGCAAACTGTTTGGTAATATTTGACCTAAATTAGTGATGGGAGTTGCTCTAAATTAGTAATTTAATTAAAAAAATGATGTCTTTTGAATGAAGATGGATTAAATAGGCTGCATTTGCTCTAAATGGTGCTTCCAAAAATTTAAATCGAAAAATGAAACACTATATATATGTTATATCCCTTGTAGGAATGCATGTTTTCAACTTAGTTTCTATTAAGAATAATGTCAATAATTTTCAGTACTTTGGTCAATGCAAACTTATGAAATTTTGTAATTATAAATATTTTTAAGTGAAAACCTACTTATAAAAATATTAATTTATATTGTTAAAATATTAAACTATTAATTTCGAGCGTTAAATATTCTAGAAAACTAAAATAGATTTAAATTCAAAATTGATTATATTAATCTATCCATGTGTTACTCCTGCATTAACAGGACCAATTTTAAATTTATACTAAAAGGAATAGTTACTAATTTGTATGCTTTTGTAAGTGGAATTTTATGTAGTTGGAAAGTAAATTGAGTTTGCTATCTTTCATGGTAAAAATATTAAGTTGCTATTAATGTATGTTTTTTTATAATATGGTATAAGATACTTTTTTGTATATATGGATAGAGTCTCGCGGTTTAGTTCAACTTGACTAATAAAGCTTGCAAATTATTGCTTAGACTCAAAATGTTAGGAAGCATCTTTAAAAGTACAATAATATCTTATGCATACAAAATGAACGACGAATCAAATAAAGTTGGATAAAACTCGTGGTGTTCATATTACGAGAACGCTAATTAAATTTAAGGAAGTTGGCCCAATTTTCAAAATAAATTCACTACTTATATTTTTATTTCTAATAAATAGGCTTTCACTTATATATAAATTGTCGAAATTACAAAAAGTTCACAAGTTTGCTTTTACCAAAGACTAGACCATTCATATAGGGATACATCAAAGTCTATTTTTCAATATTCATTAGTAGATTCTATATTTTGTCCTTTCACATTTTAATGATGTATTTCAACATTTGAAATACTTTTTAGCTAACATAAATAGTGTAATTTAATTAATTAATGGGGACCTTTTCGGTAGTATCACACTAATAACATCTCTCTGAATAATCTTTTATATGTGCAAGAGTATTAGATCGAACTAATACACGTATAGAATGTCTAATGCTTCAAAGTTAATGATCGAAAAGATAACAACAAAATTTTAAACTCCACGCTCTCTAACATTGTTCATCTTCTCGTAAAACATTATTAAGAATAAAATATATTCTCATTACTATTATGGTTAATATTGTTCTTTGTGTGTAAGAAACTCTTAAAATAAGATAACGAGAACCATCTACTCGAAATATTAATTTTCCTTCCAATATAAAAATATTATAAAAAATTGATTAATAATTTTGCATTAGGAATGACCATAAAATTCTATATACAAAAGCATATGTATCACACTTAGATCGGACTGGCCGGTCCATCTCGAAGAATCGAATAATGGTCCAATCCGGGTGCATTGATTTTTCTATTTAATAATGAATCGATCAAGAACCGATTACTGTCCGAATTGGGCGATTTAAGAGGAAATTAGAATCGGTACAATATGAGTTGGTTGATTACTGAATTTATCCAGACTCGGGAGCAAAACTTTAGAGTTGTGCATGGTGTACATAGGGGGCACCATAATAGTGTCCATAATGGACACATGGTGCCCCCTATTGACACCAAGAATAATCTAAAACTTTATATTCCCTTTGCTTTAGCAGGGATTCGAACTTTGGCTTCCACATGGCTTCCACCTTGATACATTACCCCCTTAACCACTATGACACTGACAAAACCTTTAAATTGAATGCAAGCGAAATATATATAAAATGGTTTATAAAAATCCTTTTTTCTTTTTGAAAAATGTTTCTTAATAAAACTATGTTCTTTCTAAATCATTGAACCATTGATTCAGAGACTCGATAATTTGTTTGGGTTGAAAGTCGAGTCGGTTATGATAACTATGTACAAAAGTATACATATTAGTAAATTATTCCTTTTAATATACATTCAAAATTATACGTCTTAAGATGAAAACGAAGAGCCCACCTAGAAGTTGTAGCCCAATTGAGAGCGCATATACCAGCCTAGGCTATATCCTCCAGTGCTTACGTTACGCGGATTTAGTAAGGTGGAAATTACATAAAATCATGTATTTAGTTTTATCTTTTTTAAAATTAGATCTAAAGTTTATTTTTTTAAAAAATTAGGTACTATATTAAAACCCTAATTTATAACCTAATTTATCATTCCCGTCTCCTCCTCTCCTCTCTTCTCTTCCCTTCCATGCCTCACTTCCCCCGTCTCTCTTCGCATCTCTCTCCCCCCTCTCCCTAGCACTGCCGACCAACTGCAGTGTCGCGACATGAACGACGACGACGCTGCGAACAACGAACTCCGCCTCTCTCGTCTCTGTCTTCTCTCTCACTCGCACCGTCGGCCGACGCTGCTGTGAAAGGTAGCGTTGCGACTTGAATGGCGGAGAGAGACGAATTCGCTGTGCAGTTCTTCGTCGCGAAGTTCGCTGTCGCCATTCAAGTCATCTTAGGCAGTATCGCGACTTGAATGGTGACAACAAACGGCGACATTGCAGTCCTCCGTCTCGTAATTCGTCGTCGCTATTCAAGTCGTGAGAGCAACTCAACCTGCGTGGGAATGGAGTTTTTTGAGTCCATCGTCGATTGGTGCCAACTGGTGCTGATGTTGCAGTCTTTTGTCGCCAACATCTCTCTCTGTTTTTGATATGCAAGTAATAGTTATGAGGTTTTTTTGGTTGTGTGGTGTGGTGCAGTAGGCAGTTGTGTGGTGGTGGTCCTTTGTTATTGTTGGAGATGGTTGTGGTGGTGGTCCTTTGTTGTTGTTGTTGGTGATGGTTGGTGGCGGTTTGTGCGGCGACGATTCTGTTGTTGTAACTGTGGTGGCGGATCNGGTCCTTTGTTATTGTTGGAGATGGTTGTGGTGGTGGTCCTTTGTTGTTGTTGTTGGTGATGGTTGGTCGTGTTTTGTGCAGCGACGATTCTGTTGTTGTAACTGTGATGGCGGAACAGCGGGATCTGGTGGTTTTTGGTGGTGGTTTAGGAAATGACGATGTCACTATTGATTGTCGTGGTGTTTGGGTAGTTGTGATGTTGGTTGTCGTGGAGGCGGTGGTAGTGGCCATGGCGATAGTGCAGAGGTGGTGGTGGATCCGACGAATCTGGTGAATTTGTTTTTCTATGACTAAAAATATAATCTGTGACTTTAAAATTCGGTAACCCGTGACTATAAATAATTCGTGACCAACAATTTTGTTATTTGTGACCTAAAAATTATATAATTTGTGACCGTGAAAAAATCTGTGACCAACTAATTTGGAAATCTGTGTTCGCGTGACCTTCTGTGACT
>CAIGRN010093691.1:0-12283 GCA_903798345.1 Fraxinus anomala | reverse complement strand
GCCATTTTGTCATCTCTGCCACCGTCTCTGGTTAAATATCGCCGAAGTCAGTACACATGTCGCAAGTCTGATATCGACATCTGTTGGATTCATTTTTTGGGGTCAACATTAATATCTACTTTATCAACAAGTTGAATAGTTTACAATTATATACCTAAAAATAACATGATATTGGTATTGAGCATGTTTAGGTCTACAGATTTTACTTTTATTTATCCCCTGCTAGTGTTACTTCCGTTTATTAGTTACATATTTCCCGTTTGTCATCCATTTAATGCATGTTTGATTTTAAAAATCAGTTTTTTAGTAGGATTTAATAGAATTTAATGAAATATTTAGTTGATAAGATGATGATAATTGTAAGTCCCATCAAATGTACGATTAAAATTAATTAACTTTACTCAATTTTTTATCAACTTTTTAAGCAAAATCGAACAAAGGCTAGTATTATCACACGTAAAAGAAAAATTCTCTTGCATGTGTAAAACATAAATCACAATGAAATATAACTACTACAACAAATTATTAATATTGCCATCTCATTAAAAACAAATTAGTTCTCATCCAAAATAACTGTACAAAATAACCAGTGACCTATAAAGTTACATTATATCAGAAGGTAGAGGTACATCAGGGTATGGAACCAGAGACTGTAAACCTCTTTCTCCATCATATCTGATTCAAATTCTCAAGGTCAATGGAAGAAACACTAAAAGCACTTCCCCAGAAGCCACGTTCGTGTTCGTACTCAACTTGGCGAGCAATGTCGAGAAAGCAGAGCTGATATGCCGGTGCAATGAACTCAAATCCTACATAACATCGTGTACATTTTGGATCAGTTATGTGATGAATGCAATGCGTTATTAAACAGACACCTCCGAATAGTCGTCTCAAACTCAACAACTCTCTGAGGGTGGAGGACAACTGCACATATACCAAAACAAACACTGATAGCAGCAATTGCAAAGATAATAGGTCGAGAAATCAGAAACGTTTTCGTAAATAAGCGACTGCATGGCTTTCCTGGCCTTTCCTTTAGATTTAGGTTTGTGACCACCTCTCGACTCAAAAGAGGAACTGTTGCACTTTCATCAAGAGGGGGCGAAATTATTCTGGCCTCCAACTTATCCTTCGCCGTCTTTTCCGAACCCTGCAAAGTCAAAAAATCATCTCATTTATCATAAGATTAATTACAATTGAGTTGTCAAAGTTTAGTCATGAATTCGCTTGCCAATGTGCAATTTTTGCTAAGAACACAAGTAGAATTATTAAGAGGATTGAACTTCAATTCATATGAGTGTTACGAAGAAGAATATTTACCATAATAAAAAATGTCAAATGAGCGTGTGTAAATAAATGTGATCACGGTGCATGAAATAACAAGTATGAAAAGATTTGGGACTATTTTTATTTTCTTTTGAGAAAATGCAGGGGGAGAGAATAAAACACACACGTGCATACCAGTGTATGTCAAGCTCAAGTGTTGAAAAAACTAACTGATTAGGGTAATACGAGCAAAAGAAGTAAATTCAAATGATTGCCCAACAAAATAATATTTTGAAATAAACTTGTGTAGAATGGAAATGTGGCGTATGGTAAGAAGATACTCAAACAAATATAAATGATATTAATGTTCATGCAAAAGGTTGCCTTAAAAAAAATTTGAAAAGCAATTTAACAAGTTGTTCTTGCTGGTATAAAATCACGGGCATGTAGTTAGAATAAATATCTGGACTACTAAAGTATCACATTTGAATCTCTGGTATATCACATTTCAGACATATCCGACCAATTTAGACTTCACTAAGAGTTCACCTTTCCCCAGTAACAAACTTCAACACAAACTCAATGAAGATATGTGACTTGAAGCAAAAGTTAGAACTTTATCCATCCATTGTATCAGTCACAATAAAATAAGAAATAATTAATTGCACTACTGGTCAACCTATTGTCCGAGTAGCTAATTGGTTGCCAACCTTTTAAAAGGGCACAAATCCATCTTCTACCTTTCATTGTAGTTGCACGGTCAGTCATCAACAATGGAAAGCTTCCAAACCTCCGTTAAACCGCCACATGAGCCTCACATATTCAACATGATGAAACTATTTTTTATTTCCCAACTTGGGCTGGTGTCTAGAAATTTGGAGGGAGGCATGTTTTCACAAGGGCCACATGTCAATTTAATGGAGATTTGGATGCTTTGTCTTTGAGGACTTATTGTGCAGCTATAATTAAAGTTTGAGGACCAACTTGCTCCCTTAAAAGGTTGGAGACCAACTTGCTACTGGGGAAATCGGGGACCAATGCTAAAATTTTCCCACTAAATAATTTGATGCACAACATATGAAGTCCTCACCTGATTGGCTAATCGAACATCAATTCGAAGATCATTTTGGGAAGTTTGACTAGAATCATTTCCAACTGTCACATGCATCACTGTGTAGTCTTTTGCCTGTAATTTCTGACGAAGTATATTTCTCGCATTATTCAAAATCTTCCTAAGTAGCATCGTCTCAGCATCAGGAACACCCATAACCAAATACTTATCCGTTACAGTTTTCATGTGGTACAGTACTCTGTCTAAAATGGCTGTAGATTCTTTTTCTATCAAAAAGTCCAATAAGTAGTTGATTCTTTGTATCTGAGCAGCCGTCGAATGAGGCTCTAACACGGGGTCCTTGAGTAACCATGCAACTTCCAACAAAAACTCGTAATATTCTGTCTGTCTTAAGGCATAAACTTCACATGCCAATGTTGGAGCTGCAAACTGGTGCCCATCGGAGCAAAGAGAAGAGTCAAATTTTTGTTGCATAATCGCCATTTCTTCACAAATTGGTTTGTCCCCAATAAGAATTGGAACGAAGTTAGATAAGCCAGACTGATTCTCAACCTGCAAAAGAGAGATCATCAATATGTGCGAAACAAAGTCAAACCATAACAAGTATCGTATCAGCACCATTCCTGCAACGACTCTTATATCAATTTTATGTACAAGAATTCTTAGTTTTTCTAGGAGTGAAAAATATATTTCCCGTTTGTTCCCTTTATTAAGAGTTATTGATATCAACGAAGGCTTTTTTTGTTATAAAACTAGGAAAGGAACAGAAAAAGTAGAGCTCCACATTTGGTTCTCCAGAGATATGTAATACAGTTTTTGTTTTAAGTACCAAGATGCAAAATATCTTAAAACTTCAGACTCACAGGGGACAAAAGATGTGACTAAAAATCAGTTGAACACAAGGTCCCCCTGTCAGATTAGTATATGCATCCAAATGTCAAAATTGCCGAAGCAAAGAAGTCAGGTTTTTTGAACAAATGCTTGTCCTAGTACTATATTGAACCAATACCAATACCACTTCACTGTACAAGTCTACAAGAACATATAGAAGATGGTCCTCACCTCAATAAATGCTGGGCCAAAAATATCTGGGTCAGTTTGAGGGACATGTATCTTTAATAATTGATGGTCTAAACTGCTGCTGTCCCCTTCACTCGTGCAAGAAACCGATGAAATGCTAATATCATATGCCAGGTACCGGCCAGCAAAGGATACAAGAAACCTGACATGGGATGAAAAATTTACATAATACACTCCAGAAAGAAGATTGAGCTACATGCTCATTCTAAGAAATGTTAGTAGAACGATAAGGACTAACGAAAACTGTACGTAGTTAAATTTGTTTTTCCAACAAAGTGCAAAATTTGATAAACAATAACTGCTATCAATCAACCACTTAAACTATGAAACAAACAATCATTTTCCTTGTCAAAATCTAGTAATTGTTATGCATAGATAGTTAGAAACATATCCATTTTGATTGTTTTCACCATTAGCTTTCCCAATCAAGAGTTGAAGCAATGATGTCTCTAAATATAGCACAAGACTGAGAGGCCTCACTGTGACCCCTTGAACAACCACACACCCCTTTTTGTACTTTGGTCCATCTACACCATCTTTTCCATGGTTTCATATCATTTCTCAAAACTCTAGCCCAATACAGTGTATCTAGGTTAGCTTGTCCTGTCAGCGATTTCATAGCAGTATAATGCACGCATTGCTATTGCAAAGAAACAAATATCAAATTATCTCCACATATCAGTCCACTTTTATTTTACTCTCTCTCCCTCCACCTCTCCCTTCTATTTCAAGGACCCACAATTTAAATCCAAACAGTACAAGTAGTGTGTGTAGAAAAGAATTAACAATGAGAAGTAAAGAACTTGAAGTCAAAAATATTCTGACCACTAAGAATTAATAAAGAAAATATCGGATAGTGGCTCAACTTTCAGAAATTCAACTTGTCAGTTGAATTGGTAAAGGCAGTACTATCATACCGAAATTTTGGTTGAAGTAGATTACTTCCACAGGCAACAAACTCTAAAGGCTTGCCAGCCTCAAAGCATGTTGGATGAATATAATGAATCTTTGGAGCTTGTCCCTTGACCTTGACTTTCATTACAGAAGCTCCATCTGTTGTCACATAGAAACTAACACTGTTAAAAAGCTGATAGAAGTGTCCCCTATTAACAATAAAGAGAGAATCTTCAATAGCAATCAACTATGAACTTTTTCCTTCCTACCTACCACCATAACAATAAAAATAGAAAAATAGCATGTACTTTCTTCATCTCCAGAAGAAGGTTCCAAATTATTGTTGTTTTTACAAGAGGAACTAACATCACTCATCAGTTTCTCCTAATTCATTCTCAGGCCAAAACACTTTTTTTTACTTTCCATATAGTATTAGAAAATATTAAATTTCCTCATTATTCCTTCTTCATTACCAAACTAACCAATTATTAACTTTTGCATGAGATGATTACTAGTTGTGAAGTCTTTATGGCAGCAATAGTGAGTGAAGAAAGTATTAAATCTTCTATATTTGATTTTTGTGTTATTCCATAAGCAATCAAAGGCTCGAGCATTGAAGTGTGGCTATGACCATCAACATACAAACCAAAGAATCTACTGCTAGTTCGCTAAAATAAGCTTTCATTCTGAATATGAAAAGAAACAAATCATCTAACAGAAGAACCAGTGTTACATTTAAGTAACATAAAGCAGTACTCCTAAGAATATACCCTCAAAAAGAAGAAGGAAAAAAAAAACCACTGTGGAAAATTGAAACACTAACATAGACATATGCATATCTACATTGTTATTTATGTGAGATTGCCAGCTAACCTTTTGTGACACGAAATATCATGTCATTAAGATACACAAGCATTGTGCCTCTTCCAGATAACATGTTTCCGGGTGAGACAACAAGGTCTTTTATACGTACAGCAGACTCCTCCAATAACTGCGTAATGCAATGATATTGTATAATGAGACCATAAAAAATTTACTAGCACATATTTTAAATCTGCCTCATACACTAAGTATGTCACATGCAAAGCAAAATGTATATTATAGCAATTGTAATGGATTGATTCAATTAAATTTTCAAGTTATACCTTCTGCTCTAATGAGCCTACACTGTTAAACATGTAAAGTAGCCATTTAGATATTAATCTTCTCCCATGGTGAGTCTACCACAGTAGCAACAGAGCACCCTGAATCATTTTTTTAACCTTTTGAGTATTGTTATAAATGATCAGCAAAATCTTAGCACAATTTTGTAGATTTACAATACAATAAATTATGCAGTTCAAGTGTTCAATAGATATTGGGTGACAAGGAAGATCTATAATACCTTAACCCACATAAACTTTGGCATTGCAACAAAAGCAGTCAAAATTGTACAACCCGGACGGATATACCCTTCCAATTCAACGGGCATGCTAGCCAACCATTCAAATACCTGTAAAAACATTCACCCTCGTGTTAATCAAATACCACTATCTTTTACACAAATAACAAATTTCATTCCTCACACACTAAACTGTAAAAAAAAATTGAATACTTGATGCCGAAGTCGCCGAGGAAACACTGCAGGGTTCCAATCATAGAGCTTGAAGGAGATTCGACCAGTAGGACACTGCAACAAAGCATCAAAACAGAGCAATTTTTTTAAGTCAGATTCCAAATGAAATAGAATCACACCATGTGAGGCAGCAAATCGGCATTAAACCCACCAAAGAGGAGAAAACACTCTTGTTATCACGACAGGATGTGGAATTTGTGTATTTTGGGTTCTCTTTATCCTCATCATTGTGAGTTTCAACAAAAGCTGTTGATAATACACCATTACTCAGGATATTTTGGGAACCAAGAGCCGAGCTTAGTGTTGATGCATGCCCTTCTGACTCCATCAAAATTTCCCTTTCTGGCATATGACTGCTCAAGTGAATCATATCTGTGACATCCAGATATTTGCGAGGGTGGTCAGCTACTTCAATATTGTAAAATACTGCAAATGTGCCAGAAAAAACAGAGCAATACAACGAGTAGCAAGAAATTCCTGGTTGACAGTAGCTTTAACAGGAGGTATTCTCAATGGACCCCACAAGTATCAAGCATATACAAAATATTCCTCTATTGCTGACATGTGAATGCAAAGGTAATACAAGAGAGGGAGTCAGACACATTTTCGCAGAGATGAGAACATAATCACAATGTTGATACAAGTCAACAGTACCTTTCCCAGTGTCATCATCACCTCTGACATTATCAGCTAAGGCGGCCTGTTGAGGTTCTGTCTCAAAACTACCTTCAGCATCATTGGGTTTTCTTCGGCGTCTGTTATTGTGACGTTCTAATTTTCTCCGACAACTCCGTTTTCCCTCATCAAAATCTGACAAAATATGAAACCTGCCAAAGGTAATAAAACAAAAGCAGATAGGATCCAATCAGGAGATTTTGTTGAAGAAATGCATCTGCAGTGCACTTCAAATGTGGAGATAAATAGCTCCAGGGCAACCCATCCACAGGAAAAAATAAAAAATATACACAATCATTTTTCCTGAATTCAGTGGATGAGGACTGTGTAATCGCTCTCAAAATTTCTTTTTGATAAATACTAGGGGGAACCATCATCATAACACATTTTAAGATTACAAATATATCCCCAAATACCTGACGTAAGCTCAACTAAAGTCTTGATATTTTCACAATTATTCTTTCCAATCTTTGGTGGCTACATTTAGCATCCATATCAATTTAATAACTTATAAAAGTGGCAGTTATAAACATCTGTATTGTAGTCCCTGTGCATTTACACAACCATTTACAACGAATTTCTTCTTCAAGTACACTACAAATTTCTACCATGACCCCAAAAGTCCATAATGCACTCCATTATCAGCAACACCATACAATCTCAATGCACCAAAATCATATCCTTAGTTGCTCCCATGCTAGCATGCACATGCACACATTTAAACCAGCCAGCAAGAGACAGTGTGTACAGTCGTAAACACGAGACAGTTGACAGTTACATATTAAAACCTACCATCCAATTTGCAACTCTCAATATATATCTTTCATTTGTCCCATTATCTTTTACATATGCACAGGGAGAGGAACAAACTACGCCTATCCAGCTATTCTCAGATTTAAAGTTAGCTACATGACTAATTGAATTATCAAAACGTACAACTGTGCTATGCCACAAACTCACGTACTTAATTGTCTACACTCCCACGTGGCTACACAAGCTTTTTCTTAATTGAATTAAACATAATGAGCTCATGAACTTCCCCTCATTTATAAAACTTGTATCACTATTAATTCCACGCGTAAAATGATCAAGCAATTGGATAAAAATACAGAACCAGAATCCTAATTCCCAGAGAAAAGAAATACACGAATGCCTGGTATTTACATGATTTAATCCCATCAAATCTCGGAATTGTACCTTCGAGTGTGGAAAATTGATTAACATGAGCTATCTATAATTTGCCCTTCGTAGATAAAGCTAAATTCTTTATCAATTTAACAGTCAAAACACCATACATGCAGCAACCATTGATCTTAAATGAGCTTACTTTCCACACTGCTGACAATATCTCTTGCACTCCCCGTCAAGAACCACCGAGCTCGCATTTGCACACCGCAAGCAAATTCTGTGCCTCTTATGATACCCTTTGAGCTCACTAATATCGGCTTTGCACTCCGGCACCTGACAACAAGCCGGCGAGCCACCACCCGAAACTCTCCCGGACCGGACCCGCTTCTTCCCTGGGAGGACCCCACCAGTCTCCTCCTCCTCCAGCTTCTCGTCTAGCTCCGGGCACGCGCAGGGGATCCGACCTGCCAAAAAGTTCGGGCAAACCAACCTCGGGTCCCTCTTCCTGACCCGACCCGAAATACCAGTCTCTTGACTTTGACCCTGTTCGACTCCAGTTTCAAATTCCGAATCTGGGAGCCGGATATTTTGTGGTGGGTCGGAGGGCTCAAAGGACAGATTTATACTATCATCAAGCTCGAAATCGAGAAAATCGGACCAGTCGAAAAGAGAAGAGGAGATGGGCTCATCAGGGAAATCATAGGCAATTGTGGAGGACATTTCGGGGTCCTTCACCAGCTCAGTTGCAGTTGAAGGGGGTGGGTTGTCACGCATTTCTTTTAGTATTGAGTTTTCGGGAAAATTGAAAAGGCTTGAAGATTGGGGGCTATGGCGTCTTGAGGTGGACAAGATGGTGGAGGTGGGCGGGATGGTAGTAGTGGTATTAGGTGGTTAAAGGACAACAAGATTTTCTATTTCTTATTCAACAAAAATGGTTGATGGAACATCACATTCTGCTAAATCCCTCTCTTTATTTTTCACTTTTTCTCTAATCCTTAAAGGTAAAAATGGTGAAATATGTCAAATTTTACAAAGGGATGATCTTTCTACATTAGTACAAGTCCATTCACTTTTCACCAGCACTAGGAAACTCACTTGTTAATGTCAATTGGGCATTCCCATGGTCATATCAATTCATCACCTCTTCTCCTCACTCTCCTCTATCAAAATTTAATTCTTACGAATAAGCTTCTTCCTCTTTCAAATGTCCGAATACAGAGAAATGTTTGCAAGAAGGGAAAAAGAAGATGGAGGAGAGTAGCCAGGGAAAGAGATCTCATTAGCGGCTCAAATCATCTCTATTCTCTCTTCACAATATCAATTGCATGCACAAGTTGCATGGTAAGGGTGAAGCTTTACTAGGTTTTGATTTTAAAAAATTGAAACTTGATTACAGTATATATATTCACTTTTCTTGAAAATTATTAGTTTCAATAGGAAGCTCTGTTTTCAAATGTTGGTGGGCAGTTGTATCAAACTGTAATAGAATCGCACTTATGGAGCAGTCGATTGGATGCAGTCTTGTTAATGAAAATCGTATGAAATTGAAATTACCGAGGTGTTATAGGTACCGAGGAAACTTAACCTCTATTATAGGCTTCAAATGGTGACTCAAATGACGAAAGCCCAGAAGATACATGCATAGTCGAGATGTGACATGATTTGCATGACGATGTCTTAAAAAACAATATAAGAGATCTTTGGGTTGATTAGTTGGATTACAGAAATTTTTGGAAAGTTATAAACCCCCTTCATTGACCTTGTTTTTTTTTACCGTTTTAAGTTTTTTCATCATCGCAAGTGTTCCAATATTGCATTTGTTCCAACTTTTGACAAGTTTCGAGTATGTTTTGAGTGTGAATGGTGGTTTTTAGTCTATTCGAGTGCTAACTGAGATGATCAGCTTGTAAGGAATGCATATACGGTGTTTGGAGATGTGAGGGATATCGAAAGAGCTTGGACTGTATAATGTTAGCCTTTATGATGATATAACCATATTATTCATACATAGCCATTGTTTGATTCCAAATTTTTTCAAAATATATTTTTTTCTCTCTTCTTTTCAGCCACACGTTCTTTAATAAAATAATATTACATACAACTGAAAAAAATTTCCTTCATTTTTAACCACACATTCTCCGTTAATCTACTATTTCAAAATATATTCTAAACCAAAAAATGGGGCTCAAACAGGTTCATAATAAAGATCATAGCCGCTTGTTTCCGTGGAGGTCGGAAGATCGTCGAACCACTTAAATCTTTTCTTTGTCGATTTCATATTCCTCATCATTATTATTGTTGCTCAAAACATAACAGCTAGAAACCCAGGTTCTTCGTATGGTTGAATTGTTTTTGTGCACAAAATCAAATGGTACATCAATGTTGGTGGCAGAGTTCCAAGATGACCAGTGCCCACTTTCAAGAACCAACTTCTACCAATGTGCACTCTAAATACACTCAGTTGAGCCAACCTCTGACCTTGGCTTGGCTTAGACACGACTTAAGCTTTCAATTACACCAGATGGTGATGAGACTTTAGCAAGAAAAAAATTCTCTAACAAAGCAGTCATTATAATGAAGCCTTAATAATTTAGCTGCCAAGCTGGGATTTGCTGCAACTTTACTCCTTGTATCCTTCACAATGGCTTCTGCAGAAGGGCAACTTTTATGGTAATACTTCATTTTGAGGTCATGACCTGCATTGCAAATTCCTACTGACAAAAGAAAAATAAGCGAAAAAGCAAAAGTGGGCTTCGTTTTCTGTATATATCAAAAGCTAGATTTGACAGATTTGAGTGAGTTTCTGTCAGTTCCAAGGCACAATTTATAGGCATCAGATGAGAACAACACCCGTTATTCTTTGAAGAATGTAAAGATTATTAACAGTTGAAATAATTTTCTTACTGAGTTTTTTAAATAAGTGATTTGACAAAAAAAAAATTAAAAAAAATAGAATGATTAGTAAAGTCAACAGATTAAATAAGTAGTTCATAAATAATTTGGAAACGCATTCATTGAATCATGTTAATATTTAAAGTGTTACTTGAAAATAAATTTTTTCTTAATTTTCTCAGGAAATTCAACTGTATTTATTTTGTTTCTGCAATGGTAACTTCAATTTTAAGTTTCCAAATGATACTTAGAAATAATTAGCTTGCAAGTTATACTAGTGTGTTGCAAGCTGCTTAAGTTCACATTCGTTTCTAGCCATTTAAACGGTTAGACAAGGTGGTACAATATTTCAACCTAGCGCACGTGTTATATTTCAAGTTTGGCCATCATACATTTATGAAAATTTTACGTGTCATTTGTTGATGTAAAATGAATATGACTTTCATACGACAAACCATGCACGAGATAAAAATATTAATAAAGGAATGCATTCTTCTTTCTTTGTAATTTAGAAACTCAACACCGTTGAAAATCTAGTGATTTCCCAGTTCGCATTTTAGACATTCATTGAGGTCAAAATTTGTCAGTTAGACATGTATATCAATTGACGTTAAAAGTCTCCACAAGTCATTTGCTGACATTATTTTACATCTAGAGTCGCGTTTCAAGACTTGTAAAGTTAATTTAAATTGACGTCATGTTGACGGATTTTAATTGCAAAAAATTTCGACTCGTAATCTTTAGGATTATTCAATTACCTTTCATTATTTCATAATTATATATTAAATTATAGGGTCTTGATTACATGGACATGCATAAATTATTTTACTGTTTCTTAGAAACTATTATATCACTATTGATGAATGTAAGGTCAAACAAGAGTTGTTCTCCTAGTGTTTCAGTTTTGAGTTTTGAATTCATTTTGAGTTTGTGTTTTGAGTGTCCATTTTGAGATTGTTGAAAACGCATTTTTTTTATCATTTTCAAAAATAAAAAAATGAAGTTCTGGCTTAGTGGTTTTAACTGAATACAGCCAAAACGACTCTTTTGTTGTTTTCCGTTTTCCTTGTAAATTTTAAACTCGTTTATGGAAATTCGTTCTTAAAATAGGTAAATAAGCGTGTTTTCAATGTTTTCGAAAACTGAAAAAACTGAAAATGGTTTGAAAATAGCAAAAAGAACAACACCTAATATTCCTTAAAGAAAATGCATTAACGTGCACGTTCCCAACAATATGTGCCTGTCTCCTTTACAAAACCTGGCATTGTTATCTCATNTGAAAAAACTGAAAATGGTTTGAAAATAGCAAAAAGAACAACACCTAATATTCCTTAAAGAAAATGCATTAACGTGCACGTTCCCAACAATATGTGCCTGTCTCCTTTACAAAACCTGGCATTGTTATCTCATGACAGGCTAAAGAAACTGCAATTATCTAAAGAAATGTATAAGTCGAGATGGGACGAATATATTTATTTATACGCGCATGTCTAACATATTTTCTTATATGAAAGTCAAATTTCTTTGGTAAAGAAAGGTATAGTTTTTTATAAAATAAGTGACGATAAGAACTTGATTCAAATTATTTTGCTCGATGAACTTTTCATTCGTGCCATTATTTCATTGAATAAAGACATGAGATATTTTTATCTCAGAGATAA
>CAIGRN010093686.1:0-10772 GCA_903798345.1 Fraxinus anomala | reverse complement strand
TTGAAAAATGTACACTTAAAAAATTGTTTACAAAATTTGTGTATATATATATACACAAAGGTTTAACCGTTTAAATCTTTAATATAGTATAAATCTTTAAAAATTACAAATGTTTTGAAAAATATATATTTCAAAAAATTAGAAAATGTGTATGTATTAATGTGTATATATTTTTTGAATTTTAGGTTTTGTAAAAAAAAAAAGGACGAACGGCTCGTTTTGGGCGAGCTTGCCCAAAAACCAACTAGGCCGAGCTCGTGCGGACGTGGGCCGAGTTGAGCCGGCTCGGCCCATTGTCACCTCTAACAACAGGTACCGTCGCTCTTCTCCTGATTATTCTTCGTACCCTAGACGTAGCCCAAGGCCTGATGAAACCCTACAGTCCTTACTTTTAATGATCAATAAATAAAAAAAGAACACGTTTGCTTTTATTATGTATTAAAATTTCAGCAATCCTCATTTTGCTGCTACATTCTTACAGAACACCATTTCTATCCTACTCTGTCCTTTTATGATTTCAAGAATTAAAGACAATAATCCAAGAACAGGAAAAGAGGGGAAAAAAAAGGGAAACTAACAAAGAAAAACGACATTAACTAATTTAGTGAACGGTAAATATGAATTCTTCCACTGGTTCAGCGATAGGTACGATAGTTGGGGCTGTACATGCAGCTCTCGGCATATCTTACTAGATTTTCAGGTTGAGGTAGACGAGTCGCCAATCCTATAAATCAATGAAAACGAAAAATACTTAGAGAATCATGATGTCTTCTACATATCTTGGATATTACATCTACCGAGAACTGACTTTAGTTTGAATTCAATTTTTTGCGACGAGTAATGCTACCATCAACTTTCTTCCTTTATTCTGTATACAGAAGTCCTGAATTCTCTCTTCTAGAAGTCAGTTTTCTTTAAATGGCCTTGCTTCGACTCTTACAGAATGTAATCCAACCAGTGACTCCTTTTACTCTTTTTGTTTCTCCTTATTTCTCTGTGTTTCCTCCCCCCTTGGTACTAGTAAACAACAATGCGAAAGTTAAAACCTTACAACGACAATGCTTGGTTTCCAAATTCTCCAATTTTATCCTAATAACAGAATACTTTAAACTAGACAAGTCTGTTTACTACCAGAACTATTATATCGTTGCAGGTTTCAATGTCGGCACATAATCAAGGACCTGGCTTCCAAAGCGTAGCCTGTGAAGGAACGATGATGCAATTTTACAGATAGTTTAACATCTTGTAGAGTAAATCTTTCATTCTTAGTTGATGCACACTTTAATTTCTGCTGGTCTCTTTGCGAAATTGTATTGTTCTTAGCTACAAATGCAGAATACAAGGAAAGATATTGGATTTTGTACAAACATCGTAAATGCAATCCTCGGTCACTGTTATATTTTGCGTTCTTTCAGATTGCAAGAATTCCNAATTTCTGCTGGTCTCTTTGCGAAATCGTATAGTTCTTAGCTACAAATGCAGAATACAAGGAAAGATATTGGATTTTGTACAAACATCGTAAATGCAATCCTCGGTCACTGTTATATTTTACGTTCTTTCAGATTGCAAGAATTCCCTTGTCTCGTCCTCGAGGCGTGAGCTTGCACTTATTATGAGCTATTCTGAATTTTCATAGTAGAAATGTCCCATGTTCGAGTCTATGAATAGAGTGCATGGTCCAAAAGAACCACAAACACCTTACCCAACTATCAATCTTTGCAACATTTTACCATCGGAGTGACCTTCATTGACCAAAATTGTTCGCTCGCCCTTTCTTCCTCTTATCATTTTTCTTTTCTTTTGTTTAGAGACACTATCATAATCACGAGAATTAAGCTATTTGTACACCTTGGTTTGACACCTTAGTTGACAAGTTAACAATGGAAGTGTTATAATAGTTGGATTAAATGTGGGAAATGTGAAAGATGACGTGAGATTGTGTCGAGTGTAAATTCGGTAAGCTACTATGTAAATCAGGATGTACATGTAGAAAAATTGCAATCACAAATTGAAGATTGTTAATACTGGATACTGACCTTGTCTCTAGTTGAATTCAATTTATTTCCCCGTTCAACTTTTAGAGGGTCCTACATTTATAGACATTGGAAATCTAAAAGTAGACGAGGTAGAAGTCGAAAATAACTTTAGATAAAATTAGTAAAGCTTCAATCCTATTGAGAAGTGAAACTTGAGGAACATTTAGACCAACATCACATAATTGCAAGAATCACCGTGCGCAAACACACGTGCCAACTTCTTTAAATCTTCGGTAGCTAGCAATTATGTGGTTCTCTATGGCCGTGGTCGTGAAGGAGGGGACGGAGTGGAGGGTGAAGGTATAGGGTGAATGGCAGCATTGCGCTTCCATGATTTACGACCGCAAAATAAGTTGTACAAAGTGGCAAAAGTCACAATGATACCGATGTACTTGTCTTGATTTGGTATGATCGAAGGAACATCAAATGGTGAGAAGGAAACGGGCCAATTCATGGCTGGCTGTTACACTTTAGCACGAAAATAACAGAGTAAACAATGAAGTAATTCTTGCATCATCCCAACTTATGTACTTGTGTACGTACGTTGTAAGATCACAAGTTTTACGTGTTAATAACTAAGATTGGTTAAGAATGGCATCTCATTCACTTTGTACGAATTATGAAATATGCTTGTTTGGCATAGCATTAGCTTCTATTCACCTATTGTAATGCCAAACCTAACAAACCGTAAGCGAAAGCAATCGAAGAGAATTTGGATATTGAACTGGCCAATGGGAAAGGCAGTGGTTTAGATTTCAATAGTTAAAAATAATTTAAAATTAAATCGAATCGTCTATCCAATTTAAAATGTCACTTCTCTCCGTCCCATAAATATAGGCTTGCTTCTATTTTTACCCATATTAAGAAAATGTAATTTATATAGTGACACATTTTTCCTAATATATCATGCATTAAATAATAATTTTAAATAGTAGTAATTCATATTTGTTGATAACAAGACACGTTGAATAGTGACATACTAGAAAATTAAAAAATCAACTGTACTCTCAATAAGGAAAGTAATATATAATTTGAGACAAACAAAAATGAAAGCAAGTATATATCTTTACGAAACGGAGGGAGTATTAATAAATTTATTCTTCAAAAAATTTATTAACATGTCATTAGGGAATTAATAATTTCTTATAATGTTTTTCTTATCTAATTCAGAAATAATAAATTGGCAAGTTCAAAATTTATGATTGATCTTTGTATTAATTTTATTGGTTTAAGTTTGTAGGCTTGTAGCGACACAAATGTAGCTAAATCTGAGATTTGAAACTAAAAGCAAACAGCAAAAAATGGACAATTTAAAATGGTTTATTCGAAAATAGTTCAAAAATCGTCCAAATCAAATCGTGTTCACGTATATTTTAATTTTTACCTATCTTTTTTTATTAATTTACATTTTACCTACTATATTTTGCATAATATTACAAAAAATACATTTGCTGAAAAATTTACAAATATTTCATTTTAAATAGTAACAGACAAAAATACCCTTAATTGAAATAAAAATTAAACTCATTTTAAAAGATTTTTTTTAGTAGAATTTATTATCTTCTTTCCTTAAACTATAACATCAAATCAATAAAATTTAATTTTAGTAAGTGAATTAAATATTAAAATTCAGAAAATACTACTCCAACATTAAAAAAATAATAATAATTTAATTGCTACATTTTAATTAATAAAACTTGTTCAATGAATATAAATAAAAAAACAATTAATTAAACTTTTTTATTTGATATGTTATTTTATAGCTAAAAAGTCAATTTCTTATTACGGATGAATTTTTTCCTTTCTGCAAGAAAGTTTCATACAGGAGAATAATATATAAATATAACTAATAGACATGTATAATTTAGTTCAAAAATTAAACGAAAGAATTATATATATAATGCAGTAAGAAGACTTGATTGAATGTTAATTTATGGAAGGATAGATGAATAAAAAATAAAAAAGATTAGATGAAAATGAAATAGCAATTGAATTTTTGGAGAATAATAAAAATAGTTAAAAAAAAAATTGATATGTGAAGTATTATCAATTATGATTCATAATTTTTCAATTGAGTAATGTTACTTGTACACAATTACTTACAAGTATATTGTCAGTATAATCTAGCGATGTCAAAAAAGCTCGACGGCTCAGGCAACTCGACTCGTTGACATGGCTAGTATAATCAGTCATGTTTGTCTTCATAACTCATTTTCACTCAAGCTTCATCCGTTACACTATTGAGTTGACTCTTCGATTTTTTTTATTATATCTATATTCGTCTTCATTAATGACATCAATCCATGTTAAAAATAAAAAAATTAGCATTTCCAAAGACATCAATCCATTTTGTAAAAAGTGAAATTTACAAAGTGTATTGTCAATTTAGGGTGTGTTAACACTTAATATAGTTATGATCTCTCGCCCTCGGTGAAACAGAATAAAAACTTTTTATTATTGACGTGACAAGAGAATCTTAATTATTGTTATATTAAACAATTATAAATTCTGATAACCACAACTAAAGTTCTCTTGTCACACCAACGGTGAATATGATAAAATTCTTCTTGGTACATGAGATCAACTCTTAACACTTTATATACCACAAGTTTAAAGATTAGACTTTACATATTACACTTCTATAGCATAGTAACAAAAATAAATTTTGCTAAAAAAATTATACATTTGTTATAAAAAAAAGTTATATAGAACAAAATACTCATAATTGGAAAGAGTAATGCTACATATATACATATTGACTTGATATTATTCTATAGGGTAAGAGAGACGGTTTCTTCTACAGCAATTACTACAAGATTCATATATCTTATCTACCCAAGTTACCAAAAGTAAAGCAGTTCTCAATACAACACAAGAATCATATATTCCTCTCTGACAGAAACAAATAATATTTAAACCTCCATCCAGCTTGATCCACACTCAAAAGTCATTTTACACGAATCATCAACCGCCACAGTGTAATTGTGTAAAGGTCTAGAGAGAAAAGGTGGCAAGTACATCAGCAGCCCACGAACACACACACTGTCAACTGCTTTTAACCATCGACAGCATTCATCTTCAATAGACGTTTCTCCGTGCCCGTGTCCGTGCTTGTGCCCATGCCCGTGACCGTGACCGTGTTCGTGCCAGTGCCAGTGCCAGTGCCCGTGCTGGTGCCTGTGCCCGTGTCTTCGACCTGGTTTGTCCGAGGAAGGAGGGGAGGGACTAGGGAGGGGAAGGCTCCGGTGGAGGGACAGGTGTGAATGGTAGCATACATCACGCAAGATTTACACTTGTAATCTGAGTTTTACAAAGTGGAGGAAAAACTGGGGGATTTGGCATCCATTGGCTCTGTGTTCCAGCCTTCCAGGGTACAGTCCTAGAAATATCATTAAGAGTGCAAACTGAAGGGGGAAGACCTGATTCATGGCTGTTAGGTATGCATGAAAATAAGAGCAAAACGGAGTTAACAGTAAAGTAATCCTTCTCCCTACTTGTATATGTAAACAGTAAAGAAATTTAGTACGACTTCAAGTTGGCCGAAGGATCAGCTTAGATTGGTTAAGAAAGCATCATTCACTTTGCATGAAATATGCAAGTTTGGTAAAGTTTAGCACTCATTTCGGTAATGAATGGCAAACTTGAAGTAAAAAAAAAATTATATTACATGTTTGGTACGTAGTATTGAACATAATTGTCTTTTACTATTTTTAACCAGTGTCCAATCTTCCTTGCCAAACAAGCCACTAAGATTTCAATAAGAAAAGGACTCCCATGGCATAGATGGGAAAGAACACGACAAATATTTTGCTCATCAAGAAAGATTTCAAAGTTGTTTCTTTATTCCTAGCTACCATGAATTCCATGTCCTTCTTAACCAATATTTCTCTTTTAACGCTGAGTTTCTCAACTCTCTCCCGATTTCCTCCATCGAACAATTCAACAAACTTATCCTCGATCAAAAGAGCATTGCAGTCCGGATCCATATGAAAAATGCCAGAACGCCTTGTGAATATATAGGCTCAAGAATGCATTTGAGAACATCATATTCTTCACAAAATTTGATATTTCAATACATGATGTTTATATCATTAGTATTTTAATTTCTATTCATATGTAGGATCATTTTTCTTTCAGATCGATTTCGAGCCAGTGTTTATTGTTCATGTAATTATCACAAGAAGTCAGCCAATTGCTTATGTATATTCTTAAGAAAAATTTGTTAAGATTTTGAACTCGTGAAATTAGAGTTTGCAAGCTAATTGATGAGGGTTCATAATTCTCGGACGAAGATATAGATTCGTGTTTGGTGGAAATCTGAACTACAAAGATTAGGAATGGAATGGAGAGCATTAAAAGAAGAAAGAAATTCTTCAATTAATTTTCATTTTTAGGCCTTATATGCAAGGTTTTTGATGAAAGAAATAAACGATATAACTAGCAATAAATTCGACATGAAAGATAGTCTTGAAAAAATACGTGAATGAATGTTATATTCGTCGATGATCAAATTTTAATTAGTTTTTTAAAAAATCATCGTCTTTTAAAATATTATTTTATTTAAGATTTGTATATGGTTTTATTTTTGTATTATTTCAAAATTTCAATAACGTAATAAAATTCACATTAAAACTCTAAATTTTCACGATATTGAAGTTAGGTTGGATTATATCTTTGTCAAAATTCATACCCCACATAGATTTTAATACATCTATATGAAATTTTAGACTAACTTGTATTATTCAATTCACATGAGTTCACATACATGATGTATGTGAACTTCGAACGACTAATTTAAAACAGTGGCGGCATTTTTCCCCAATTCGTCACCCGAGTAAATTCAGATAGGCCAGAGCTAGCTATGTCAACGAGCCGAACACAAGCCCAAAAAAAAAAGCTCGGGCTTTTTTCGGCCCGAGCCGAGCCAAGCCGAGCAAAGCCCGACCGAGAAAAAAAAGCTCGGCCCGAGCTTTGGCCCCCCCTTTTTTTTCTTCTTCTCCTTGTGCTGCCTACGCAGGCAGCAAGCAGGAAGTGCGGGCAGCACAGCAGCAGCCTACCTCTATTTTTTTTTTTTTTTTTTTATACTGGCCGGGCTCTGGCCTTTTCTGGGCTGAGCCCGAGCCGGCGAATTTTTTTGTCATCCCTAATCACAGCTTATACACACTTTGGCCAACATTCGGGAAGTAGTTCTCTTCCTTGTGGACATCCCTTAACGACGTACAGACAAGACACTGGATGGACGACGAAGTGCACCATAACTTTATTACCACATGACATCTGACTTCCAACATAAATGTTGCATTTCAGCTGCAGCGGAGATTCGAACCTCCGATACTCCTTAGAGAACCATCTATTCACCCCTTTTTTTTTTACTAGATTCGAGATGGCCTTCGAGAACACTCTCTTTCACCTTTTTGCATGCATCCAGCAATTCGAAACGTTCTAGCCAAAAGAACTTGATATCAAATTTGAGCTCAATATCCTCGATGTCCCTTTTTTAATATCGCACATCATCAAAACCTTGAAATAATTTATCGACATATTCTCAAATGAAATGAAAAGCGTGATATTATCGAAGCAGGTATGTTGTTACTTGTCCTCGTGCAATAATTATTTCCAACATCCAAGATTGTTTCTTAGAAGTGATAATGCAAAACATTCTCTTATTCAACTCCTCCGTAAAATTTCCTATATGCACCTACAAGATTTTCCAATTTGTACTTAAGAACTCAATTTATGTGTGGTACAAACAGACATAGCATACACATCCTCCTATTCCTATTGAGATAAGGTTGGGAATCTTCACGGTGTTGCTCTTTAATTCAGCACTGGTCACGTGGGGGCTGGACCCTTGACATTGAATGTTAAGCATTATGGGCCCATGAGGCTAATGGCCCAACACAGATGTCATGGTCTTAAGCCATTAATATGAGTTGGAGGCTCACTGTGTCTGCTAAATGGCTCACATTTGGGCCCAATTGAAATTGCAATTAATATAGGAATATTGCCTTGAAACATAATCTCATTGAATCTAATGTGACATGTGGAACGTGATGATTGTGTGGTTAAGATATGCCTAGCCATTGATATTTCAATGTCAACGTGGGGTCGGGTGGGGAAAAAAGCTATGGCACGATCTCATCTCTCTAAATGATAACAATGATTGATCATGAGTGCTCAGATCCTGGTCGTGCCTTTGGATACACAACTTTGGGTGGGGTGGGCCTAATTTTCTTGTGGAACTTTTTGATAGGAAGAAGGTCGATGAACAACAATAGATTAAAGGTCAAAAAATTTAGTACATTTTGATAAAAGTTGATAAAGTCTCTGCTTGAAAATTCATATAATTTGATGAAGTTATAAAATTTATTTAGATTCATGAATTGTTAGGTATATGTTGTGATGATGACAACCTCAAACAAGTCGAGGGTGAGAGTTAATTTATTATTGTCAATTTACCAAATCAAGAAAAATAAAAAAATATATATTGACGCATAGTGAACATTTTAAGTCGAACTTGCTTACCTCTTTATATGGTACTTATATGAGGTTCTTCAAGAAATCCCTAAAGGGGATGGGTTCTTTCGAGCTTGTTTTATGACCTTTTAGTCACAAATAAAATCTCGATTTATTTATATTAGAAAAAATCTTAGAAACTAAATAGAAAAAGAAACAGTTCTGATACCCTTGTTTCAAGAAAACGAAATATTTTATAAAATAGAATTAAAATGTCGTATGTTGTCGAGGCAGTCGAGTTATAACAACAAATTTATTTGTTCTCTATACATCCAAAATATCCTGTCAGCTTGATCTTTTGCCTGTTCCCCATTTATTTTTTGCCAAGACATACAAAATATAAGATAATTTATATTGTATCATTCTTTTTGACCGTGGGTATTTGGACAACATACCCTAACTTGGTGGGGGTGAGAAATTCTATGTTACGAAAAGCGATAAGTGTATTTTACACATTTATTTGGGGTCCTAAAATATCGATATTTGATATTTTTTTGACAAAATATATCTTAAATTGTTGTATTTTATGTTATATAGGTAAAATTCAATGGTCAACGAGGAATCGAAAATTGGTGAAAAAGGTAAAATTCAAAGTTTGAGGACCAAATTGTAATTATTCAATAGATGATTCGGGCACAAAAAAATATTTTGAAGATTGTTAGGAGATAATTGAATGGAATTAGAACTCAAAAGGGAATGATATATATCAAAATATTATCAAAATCAATTTTCAATCACACAAGTTCTATTCTAGATTTTTAGCCAAATATTGAGACTCATTTTTTGTATAGTAAACGTTCGAATTGGAAAAATTATATTTCTATAAAAGTTGTAGACATTTGATCTAGATCTCAAACGCACTTTGAATCGTTCCAATCGAATATCGAGAGAGAAAGTTATGTCTAAAATAATGACTGCTGTGTAGAGACAAAAAATCTGCACGCGAATGAGCAACTTTCTTTATTCGATTGGAACTCTTTTGAAAACTAATTTGGATGTGATTTTCAACTAATTGTCTACCCTTACTTAACAGCAGGACACATATTAGAGACCTTGGTTATACATATTATACTCTAATATTCATCGATTATTATTATCAAATGAGGAAAATTCATAATTTTGTGAAAGAATTGAAGGGGATTTGCAAGAATTCAATCAAGTGAATATTCAAACCTAATTTTTGGGGAAAGAAGAGAAGGCGCAAGTAGATTCATCAAGAAACCATTGAAGATATTCAAAATTTCAAAATTCATCATCATCTTCTCAATTTATCAAAAATTTGGGTTATGTCTTTTACTTAAATATGATTTCTTGTAATTTCGATATATTAGGCTAATTTTATACATTGCTAGGATGAGATGAACCATTGTTATGATATTTTTAGATTTTAATTAATTATTTTGACTTTAATTTGATTTGATTTGAAAATATTTATTATAATTTTTATCGTTATTTTCAACTGTTTGATCACCAATTAAATTGTTAGTGAATTTTATTGTTATCGAGAGATACAATAGGGTTTAAATACATTATAATAAACATTGTAATGTTTTATAGAGGATATAGATATATTTCTATGTTTTATATGATTTCAATAGGTATTCTACTACTTGTTAATACATTTATTATGTTTGCATAAAGAAATAGAAATGTTACATGAGGGAAATAGATTTGATCGTTATCGAGAGAGACTTTTAATTACATTAGGAATATTGACCAACGTGAATGATTTCAAATTGTTACACTAAAAATGAAATAATAAGGGGAATTGACATCTTAGCAATGCATCTCACATATTTGAAAAAAATACATTTACTTATTTTCATTAGTTTAATTAATAATTTAGGTATTAGTATACAAAAAATCACAAAATTTGTTTGCTTTAATTTTAACTCGATCAAATACATAGTTCTTGTGGGTTCAACACTCTATTAATCAATATATTACTTGACCACGATCCCGTAAACTTGCTGATTTTCAAAGAAACAACGAGACATCACCGTCTATTCACGTTCTTGGAGGCACTCTCCATTGACCTATGGTTA
The DNA here is from genome assembly GCA_903798345.1 of Fraxinus anomala. Lineage (NCBI taxonomy): Eukaryota > Viridiplantae > Streptophyta > Magnoliopsida > Lamiales > Oleaceae > Fraxinus > Fraxinus anomala. The sequence continues at coordinate 175 of CAIGRN010093686.1, read as the reverse complement.
ATTATAACCTTAATGTTTTGATTATAACAAACAAGTCAATATTATTTCTAACAATTGATTTTGAGTGATGATAGTTCAACGTTGAAATCAATCAAGCATTGGCAAAATCAACACATTATAAATCGGACTCGTAATGAAGAACAAAGTGAAAGTTAAGCATTCAAGTTAAATCATT
>CAIGRN010093670.1:0-10535 GCA_903798345.1 Fraxinus anomala | reverse complement strand
GGGTCGAATCTTGCGTTTCTCAATTATAACAACCAGCAATACAGGAGAAGTTTAAAGCGTGAAACGGGGATTGTGAAAGAGCAAGATGTGCAAAACCGTGACAACTCATTTGGACCAATTTTATGTTTTGAACCTGATAAATGTTCTAAATATATAGTCTGGGCATGATTTTTGACACATTTGAGCATTTTTCAGTTATTTTGACAAGGATGGAAACCACTAAAACAGATAAATGAACTGATATTTGTATGATTTTAAGATGATACAGTAAGCAACGTTTCATATTCTTTTTCTTCCTTCAACCATGCTACACTGATCGAAAATGGTTGGCATACAACCTGACTGAATACTCACAATGGGGGGGGAGCCCACTTTTTTTTTTTTTTGGAACTTTTTATTCACGCGGGGCTTGCACGCATGTGAGAGGCTGTCAACACCTCTGTCGCCCATTTTCAGGTAGGGAAGCTTAATTCTTCTTCTTTTTATGCATTACTATCTAATCTGCCTTACAAACTATGGGATAATGATAGTTTTTTTTTTAATATTAGGTCATTTTTATTCATCTTTTATTATCGTTTCTTGTTATTTGTAACTGTGATGTCTTTTATAATTTTGTTAGAAGTCTAGGGGATTAAAAGTGAAATTTTAATTAGGTTCTGCTTTTCTTTAAAGACAGCTACATGTATTGTTTTAATTTGATTTTTTTTTTTATATTGAATAAAAACTTACAAAATTGTGAGGATTTTCGATCTAAATCAGTATTCATACGCAAATCAACATTGCAATCAAGATCGACTAATATTTTCTTACTAAATGTACAATATTTTTCGTGAATAAATGTCTTTTTAAGCTCGTTCTTCTTTCATGCACATTCCTCAACATTAGAATCACGTTACTAATGAATCCCACCAATGAAAAGGGGAAAAGCATTAAACACCTTCAAGCTTATCCAAAAACTTTCTAATGCATCAAACCTAAGACATTTGAATCTTGAAACTTTCAAATTAAATTCCATAAAAGCTAGAAATGGTTTTTTCTTTGTTTTTTGTTTCCAATGGAACGTTAGCAGTGGGTAGTCAATAATATTATGCAAACGAAGACGTGTGTCGCGTGAGCAAACTTCAATTTTTTGGAGTGAAAGGTAGGGTTATCTTTATTTATTATTATTATTATTATTATTATTATTGATCTAGGCGTCTGAGTTTTGCCCAACTAATTTTGAGGAATGGTGATTTTTTCACTTGATTCGAATGCGATTACAACTTATATTCAAGGCTTATCTTTATTACAAGGGGAAAAAGATGTGTACGGTTCCGTATTAGCCGTAGTTTCTTTGACTTGGATATATTAAATTCATGATTTTTTAAATTTTTTTTTNAATATTATTGCTTTGCTCTCTCTCTCTCTCTCTCTCTCTCTCTCTCTCTCTCTCTCTCTCTCTCCCTCTCCCTCTCTCTCTCTCTCTCTCACGCACACGCACACACACACACACACACACACACACAAAGTTACAATATTTACAAATAATTTTGCTACGCGAGATTATGCAAAATGTCAAAAATATCAGTCAAAATCATTTGTAACTCCCCATCGACAAAGCAAGCCAGAAGCACAGGAGACCCTCATTTTTTTCGGTTGAGTAACTAGAGTTTCGCGTTATTAGGCCCTATCCTCATTTTAAAAAAAAAAATATGTTTCAATCTCTTATTTTTAACCACACATTTTTCAATAAAATAATATTACATTCCAATTCAATTTTTGTTTTTATTTTTTAACTACACTTTTTCTATCAAATCACTATTCCAAAATACATTTTTGACAAAAAGATGGGCTCAAACAAGCTCTAGGTAGACCGTTAGAATACGGTGCCCAAGTTCTGTTTTGCCCGACCCGAAAAGCTCGCAGTGCGATATATATATGTGGTGAAATATGTTTTATTATTCTCGCACCCTATATATAGATATGATGTATTTTAGGATTTTATTATATTATCATTTGGAGTGGCCGCACCTCATGTACTCATATATGATACGGTGAATTTCTCTCTCTGTTCGTGATTTTTTTCATTTTGAATTTTCACGGAAATTTTGTATTCTTATTCTTATTTTATATATTGTCTATTCTCGTTTTTGCATAACATAGACAATTTAATTGTTTAGAGTTGTCATGCTTTAATTTGTTCATACATGTATACAACAAACTGAATACAGAATACTCAAATATTATTTTTAAGCTAGGTAAATGAATAGTTATGCCATTATTTTATATCTTTGATCCATAGCTATTGTTGTGTTAATTATGCATAGAATCTCTGATACCACTTGTTATAATTCAAGATTGAAATTTCGAAGTTGTATGACACAATATGAAATATATGATTACAAGTAAAAGAATAAAAGAAGACAAGAAAATATGGTAGAGAAATTAAGAGATTTTATTGACTCAAGAATAATGGAGAAGAGAGAAAATTACAATTGATCCTATAATTCTAGTAATTTATTTTCTTATACTTATAAAATTGTATAAAAGAACTTAATATTTATAGGAAATATGTAGGGGACGTCCAAACCCTTCTAATAAAGTTGTTGATGATGTATGATACCAAAAAATTGAGTCTAAAATAAATTTCAATTCTCAATAGATTTTCAAAATAGAATTTCAACTTGACATAGAATTCCAATAGCATTCCAAACTGAATTCTTCTTGATGTGTACTTCAATTAGAATTCTTCAATTATTTCAACAAAAAATTCGGGTCACACCCAAATTCTAACAGCTACCAAATATTTTCCAATCTTCTTTATTGAGAAAAGTCCCATACATAGTTTATTGTTAAACAATTTATAAAGTAGACTCTTGTTGTAAATCGACAATAAGACGAGGGAAAAAGTGACATCAGTATAGTTGACAAATGGCAGACAAGAAATCGAGATTTATAATCTCATATTTGAATTCAGCTACTAAAAGGCTGGAATAAAGTTTTGTTTATTTTTTTTCCAGGGAACATTAGTCTAGAATATGATGCGAGCAAAAACGTGAGCAAACTTTAATTTCTAGGCATGAAAGGTGGGTTTACATTTTATTACGAGGTGAAGACGACGTGTACGGTACCGTATTAGCCGTACTTTGTTTGACTTGATGTCATTTGTTTTGGATTTTCCAAATTTCTCCGTACGTCTGATGCATGCATGCAAGGCATGCTCACTTGGATTAGGTAGCTGATCGACCAGCTTCCAGGACATGGAAATATTTAAATAAATCTATTCTAAATACGATATTGATGTACTTTAATTACTCTAATTCTATTCATAAAGTTGCAATCAATCAAAGAGTAAGCGAAATGGCATTTGTGCTTCGATTTAGCTAAGCCAATAACAAATGAACGAAGTCAATGCTCCAGAATTTTGTTCAATGTCAAGTGTAACTGGACAAATAAATTAAGCCCTTGCTTGATGGTCATTATTTTGAAAAAAAAATAGAGTTTTGAATCGTGACTTTTTGAAGAATGTGTAATTAAAAAGTAGAAAACAGTTTTGAGTTTACGTGAAAAATATTTTATTTTATAAATGTATAATTAAAAATGAATATGAAAATTAAAGAGTTTTATTTTAAAGGATGACAAATGGGGGCTAAATAAAGATATATAGAATTACCAAAAAAATGTAACATATATGTGATTGTCCATTGTTTACTACAAACATGACATTATCTTTATTTCAAAATGAGTGATAAGATGTAGCAGCAGTAATGAGTTTCTTGATTTATTATCCAATAGAGTTGCATACATTTTGATTCATTGAGGGGGTGTTTGGTGATGATTAAAATTAGATTTTTAGTAGATTTTAATAGAAATTTTTGAAATGTGTGGTTGAAAAGTTGTGAAACCCATGAAAGATGTGGTTAATATTGATTGTTTGACTTTGACTTTGATTAAAATCTGATTTTAATTCGTACCAAACAAGCTCTGGATAATGAATAATGGGACATATTCCATCTAAATTAGTTCATATTTGAGCCACATTAAAATTTTTATTCTCATTCTTCTACTCATTTTCAACTACACATTCTTCAATAAAATAATATTTTCCATCGCATCAATAACTTTTCATTCTTTTTCAATAACACATTCTTCATCAATCTACTATTCTAAAACACATTCTTTCAAACTAATGTGACTCAAACACACCCTTAGTGTCAAACATTACGTGTTACATAGTATTATTCTTTTGCAAGAGGTATGAGCCTTGCAAACCTGTTCATGCAGATTCACAAAATGCGTGCCATATGCAGAGATAGCCAAAATTGGAAACTTCTTGATCTCACAATCCCATAGAAAACTTCAAATTAATGATAATGCTTGCACACATTCACTGTGGCTGCCCTCGTATTCCACTTTACTATATCTATCTAGTATGTTTGTTAATTAAACCCTACATATGAGCCCACTCCATTTGGTAATAGTTGTCATCCATTTAATTTGTAAATAAATATCTAATTGGTATTTATTTGCCTAATGATAACCTACCTTTTGAACAAAGAAATAATCAGAACAATGAAGTCATATGGAGATAAGTCCATTGGAGGAGCCAGAAGGGCATGTCATGGCAATGTCAAGAATACGTGGGCCTTTTACCATGTCGAAGGCCAAGACATTATAAATACCAGCCCTCCTCAACCCTTCAAACCATCCAAACACAAAATCTTCTACTTTCTGTTCCTTCATTCCATCAGTACTTACATTTTATGTGTCAATAGATACATATAGAGAGAGAGAATGGCTGATATTGAAGGTACCTTTGGAAGTTCTGTGAATGGATTAACTGGCAAAGAGCAATCCTTTGCCTTCTCTGCAACTTCCCCCACAGTCCATACTGATACCACAGCTAACTTTGCTTTGCCAGTTGATTCTGAGCACAAGGCAAAATCTATCAAAATTTTGTCTTTTGCACAACCTCACATGAGATCCTTTCACCTAGCCTGGATTTCATTTTTCACATGCTTCATATCAACTTTTGCTGCTGCTCCTTTGGTTCCCGTTATCCGGGATAACTTAGGCTTGACCAGAACAGACATTGGAAATGCTGGGGTTGCTTCTGTATCCGGAAGCATCTTCTCTAGGCTTGCAATGGGCGTAGTTTGTGACTTGATTGGACCGCGATATGGATGTGCTTTTCTTAACTTATTAACAGCACCCGTTGTTTTCTCGGTGGCATTCATATCATCAACTCAAGGATATATAGCTGTCCGGTTCATGATTGGATTTTCCCTTGCAACATTTGTATCGTGCCAGTACTGGACTAGCATCATGTTTAACAGTTCGATAATTGGGCTTGTCAATGGAGTTGCTGCTGGTTGGGGTGACATGGGTGGTGGTGTCTGCCAATTGTTAATGCCTTTTCTTTTCCATATAATAAAGGTTTGTGGAGCCACTCCTTTCACTGCCTGGAGGATTGCATTTTTCATCCCGGGATGGCTTCACATAATTGTAGGTGTTACGGTTTTAACTCTTGGTCAAGACATGCCGGATGGGAACCTTAGCACCCTGCAGAAGAAAGGTGCTGTCCATAAGGACAAGTTTTCCAAGGTAAAGGATATCTTCTTGTTTCCATTGTCTTAATTAATTTCCTCTAAATATTACACTAATTAGTGTTTTTTCTCCTAATTCTTAGGTACTCAAATATGCTGTCACAAACTATAGGACATGGGTTTTTTCCCTCCTCTATGGCTTTTCTATGGGAGTAGAGCTATGCATAAACAATGTTATAGCAGAATATTTCTATGACAGGTTTGCTTGTTCTCTACTTATATTGAAGTATTTAAGCCTAAGTTTATCATATCTTTGTTTGATTCTCAACTTTATGAAACTGACATAATAATTTTCCAGGTTCAATCTCAAATTACACACGGCCGGAATCATTGCCGCGAGCTTCGGTATGGCAAACTTTTTTGCCCGGCCTTTCGGAGGATATGCATCTGACTTAGCAGCCAGGAAGTTCGGAATGAGAGGTAGGCTATGGATCCTTTGGATTGTCCAAACCCTTGGAGGAGTTTTCTGCATTTGGCTTGGAGGTGCCAATTCACTCCCCATAGCCATTTTCGCCATGATATTATTCTCCATTGGAGCTCAAGCTGCATGTGGAGCAGCGTATGGCATCATTCCATTCGTTTCTCGTAGGTCTTTAGGCTTAATCTCCGGGCTAACTGGGGCTGGAGGAAACTTTGGAGGTGGATTAACCCAATTAGTTTTCTTCTCCAACACAAGATTTTCCACAGCATCTGGTTTAACTTGGATGGGAGTGATGGTAGTAGTATGCACTATTCCGGTGGCATTTATCCACTTTCCACAGTGGGGAAGCATGTTTATCCCACCTTCTAAAAATGAAAAATACACTGAAGAGTACTACTATGCATCAGAATGGAACAATGATGAAAAAGAAAAGGGTCTGAATAGTGCAAGCCACAAATTCGCCGAAAACAGCCTATCTGAACGTGGGAAACGACAGGAGATCGCTTCAGCAGCAACACCGCCACATTCCACACCAAACCATGTTTAATTTATATGTGATTTTTGCACAGAATATTTGTCTAATGCTGTGCGTCTAAAAGATAAAAATACTAGCTATTAAGTTCTCTGTGTCATGGTTTGTAATATATTAACACATATCTTTATCTGCTGTAAGAATTATGTAAGAATAAGTAGTAGTGACAACTACTACTTATTTTGTACATGTATTTTGTGTCCTTTCACGTCTCTTTCCCATGTAAATTTAAATCAACTCCTGCCTCTCAAATTTTGTTATCGTAGTTAATATTTGTTCCATGACTTGTTCCACTATATTCAAATATTCCTCTAAACTGTAACATATCGATCTCCCCTTTCCATAGAGGATGGATACATGCAGGAAAGTTAGTCGTCAAATCGTAACACTTTAATTTGGGAAAAATTACTATCCTTGAAGGTTGATATCTTTCTTGTCATCATATTTGCTACCTAGACACTCATCTTGAGCAATCAAGCGTTTCACTTGTTTAAATCTTATAGTAATTAATTCGATAATTTTGAGTCTGATATTGTCTTATAATGAAAAATATATATGATTTAATAGCTTAGAAAATACTTTAACTTGGAACAATTGTCGAAAATTTTCTCGAGGTCTAACTTAGTGTATCTATCTATTGCAGCAACTAGTTTCAAACGAATCGAACAAATCCTTTAAACAAAATTCCACAATTTGAACGGTAGATGATATATGTTGAAAGATAATAAAGTCATTCCGTATAATAATTTTTGTTAACATGATAATTCTTGGCACAATAAATTATTTTCGATTGAAAAAAAAAAAGAAAAATACATTGTTATACTACATAAATAGTTACGCCATAAGAGGCTTAACATTCACGAAAAAAAGTATACGATACTCAATGAAATAAAAGAAGTCTAGTTATCTCATCCTAAAATGTCCCACTACATCTTTTTATATTTTCTTACCAAATAGAAAATCGACGCTCACCTTAAAAAAAATATAAACTGATCGAATCATAATCGGAATAATCAAATGATACTGATACACCAATGAAAAACTAAGAAAATTATTTAATGAATATTATTCTAATTAACTTTGACGGTCAGTCTTTTCAAACAATTAAAATCTTTAATCGAAACACGCAATCAATAATATATCACTATATGTTATTGTCTCAAAATAATTATTAGGTGTAGAGAACAATTTTCTATATTACTTCATTTCATAGTGAGTGAGAAATATCATTCAAAGTGAGAAAAATCGACTAAAAACTGTAAGGGTCTAAAGAAATTAGATTTAATTTATGTCCATGTTTGGCTCAATTTCAATAATATGCTTTATATATATACGTTAACAAATATTCTTTTTATTGACAAAATAAAACCCATAATGAGTTATTTAATTTGATTATAACATTTATTTCATGGTCAAAATAAGTATTTTTTTTCCTTATAAGTATGAGTATGTAATATATAAAAACATACGTAGTAATAAAAAAATTTAATTACTATTAAACTTAGCAAAGCATGTAGTGTCTCTAACTATTAAAATAAGTCATTTTTAGATTTGACCAATACAAATATTTACTTAATTATTATAAGTAAATTTAATCAAACATGTATTAAATAAAATGCATAATTTGAAAATAAGATATTCACGTTGCGTGAATGTCACGAAAATAGTACTAAATAATTACAGTTCTTTAACAAAATTTGAATCATCGAGCATTGGGCTTGGGTTAAAATTCAAACTAGAGGTGGCCAACTTTTTAATTTTCCATATGGGCGCCCAACCCCACTATCTCAGCCCCTGATTAACAATCCATAATGTATGAAAAATCTGGTCTGTCACATCATGTCAACAAAATTGTTAATGCGGTAAAACTCTCATATATTATGCATGTCCGTACATTTTATTATTTAGTCATAAATATATAACCGATTAAAATCAAAATCTTAATATAAGTCAAAGCTACCAATCAATTTTAAATACACACTTTATGAGACTCACAACTTTTTAACCACACATTTCATCAAATTTTATCAAAATTTAGTAAAAATATGATTTTAATCCTCAACAAACAGGGACATAGCCAACTTTTATTTATACATGTTGTTTTTCTTAACCGACCATATTATTAACTAGAATATAATCCATGTTTGATATATATTAAAATCAGATTTTAATATATTTTGATAAAAATTGAGGAAATGTGTGGTTGAAAAGTTGTGGGCCCATGAAATATGTGATTAAAATTAATTATTGATTTTATTCTGAATTTAAAATCAAATTTTAATCAAAACCAAATATGAGCGTTATATATAAATATATAGTCAACTCTTGAAATATTTAATTAGCCCCTATTTAATTCCTTTTTTTTTTTTTCAAAATATATTTTTCTTCTTTTTCTTTTCAATCACACATTTTCAATAAAAAAAATATTATATGTAAAGTTTAAAAAAATTTCTTATTTTCTTATTATATTTTTTATCAATCTATTATTTCAAAATACATGTAAATTGCATATGGTCTCTATATCTAGGGAGAGGCAAGAACGTTAACAATTCTCAAATTTAAAAAAAAAAAAAAAAAAGTCGCGATTTGCGTGCTAACCTCGCCGGATTCAACGCTAATACACAAGTTAAATTGAGTTGTGATAGGCTTTTGGCTTTCAACTTGCCATCCGTACTGATTAATATAACTTTTTCTCCTATATTAATATTTTCAAATGTGTGACTTTGACCGGCCATTTTCAGTCAAGTGTTTGTTTGGTAAACTTTTAAACGAAGGTGAAACTTTATTTTAATCGAATATTTTATTGATCTCACAACTTTAATCTACTTTTCAACGCACATTTCATGAAATCCGTCCATTTTTATCAAATTTTAACCGTATCAAACAACCACTTGCTTGTCGCTTTAGTTTGTCTTCTTTCACTCCATTTCTATTTCTACTCGTCTTCGTAATTATGAATGTACAGTTAAACTTATGTTTGACCTCCATTTCTAAAATTCATTTTTTCTCAATTTCATTTTCAACAACATATATAATAGAGACTTGTCACTTTTATCAAAATCTACTAAAAATATAATTTTTATTCAAACCAAAATACATCGGACTTAACCTCATCAAACAGTGTAATTACACAGTAGTGCCTGAAATTATAAGAAGCTATCAGCATACCAATTCAGATTTTCTGTTCTTAAATTAATCAATCCACATGTTGCATTATATTTTTGTATTTTCATCTTGCACTAAACATGTGCTTGATCCCGTTCTGATTCGAGGGACATCCCTTGATCCTCAATTTGTAATATCCTTCTCAGGTTCAATTACTAATGTCCAAAATGAACTTACGAAAATGTTATGAAATGTTATCCCATCCATCATTCTATTTATCTTGTCATCTAGTTAGAGATGTAATATGCGTTGTAGCATCTAATTGTCATTTAGAGAGGAGAGTAAATGAGTCATTTCAACATATTTCAATGGAGAGAATAGATGGTACGATTTTTTGGGCAAAGAAATGTCGATCTGAGGGTCCAAATGCTAAAATTGAAATGATACGAATAATTTACACAATGAAAGCAAACAATATGAACACTTTGCACCAATTACCCATATCTAACAAAAGGAGACAACGAAATGACACAGAAATGACCAACTTCGCAAGAAAATGTAAAAATGAAGATGCAAAATGTCAAGTTTGAAACGATACGAACGATTTGTGCGATGAGTGTAAACGATGAGAACTTTTTGTACACTAATTATTACCCAAAATTGATATTAAAGTATTTTTTACTTATTTAATTTGTAAATTTAATTAACATTGCACCATTAATCTTTAAAATAATTCACTAATGTTAATTAACGTTACAACATTGGCCACTAGAGCATGTGTTCAAGGTGCTTTTTCAGAGTTCTAGTCCAAAAATATAAAGGAAAATGCACATAAATTAATTTTTTTGTAAGACAAGATTGGCGACTAAAATAAATATATTATTCATACCCA
>CAIGRN010093645.1:0-12369 GCA_903798345.1 Fraxinus anomala | reverse complement strand
TCTCGTTTGGTTTTGAAATGAATTCTGTCGATGATTGTGTATATCACAAGTTCAGTGGGAGTAAGCATATTTTCCTGATTTTCTATGTTCATGACATACTGTTTGCCACTAATGATATATGCATGTTGCACGAAACCAAGAGATTTTTATCAATGAATTTTAAGATAAAAGATCTTGGTGACGCCTCTTTTGTATTAGGGATTCAAATACACAGGGATCTCTCGAAGTATTCTTGGATTGTTACAAAAGAGCTATATCNTGACATACTGTTTGCCACTAATGATATATGCATGTTGCACGAAACCAAGAGATTTTTATCAATGAATTTTAAGATAAAAGATCTTGGTGACGCCTCTTTTGTATTAGGGATTCAAATACACAGGGATCTCTCGAAGTATTCTTGGATTGTTACAAAAGAGCTATATCGATAATGTACTTAAGAGGTTTGGCATGCAAGAATGTAAATCAGGTGATACCTCTATCATTAAGAGAGACAAATTTAGTCATAAACAATGCCCGCAAATTACCTTGAAGTTAAGGAAATGCGTTTACGTGTCAACACTATACATATTGGATCTTATCTTGTGTGGATAGTGGATTCAAGAGTTAGAAACCCACATTATATGAGGTCAAAGTGCTCTTAGTCTATTGTCGAGTCTTTGACTTGATACAAAATAAATATATACATATAATGAACAAGGAATGAAGATTTATAGATTGGTACATGCAACTTATTGTTGAAAAGTGGAGAAACTAACCTTATATTTGATATTAAGATAGTATCAAAGACTACTAAACATGATCTCACTTGTTCTTCTAAGAATGATCTCTTACTTGAACTTATGCGTGGTAGCTCTGTTCGTAATCACAATGGTGATGTTTACTTATGGTTTTACATATTTGTGCAATGCTTTGATGTTTTGAGTTGAGAAAATCATTCAAAATTGTAAGAGCTAAACTTTCATAGAATGAATCTATCCATTTTTTTTATTGCGAGATAGAGATGGAATTTCATATTTAAACTACATTTATAAATGGATTCACGCATTTCAATTGTGCCTCTATTTTTCATAAGTTGAAGATATTGTATTGATTTGGACTTTATTGAAAGGGAGTAGGAAATCATATTATGGAAGTGACGACTTTGAGAATTATTTGAGAGTGTGAATCTCTGTGACGAGAGATCAATGATTTAGGTAATGAAAGAGATATTTTTATTGAATTGACTATTTCTTGATTACCAATAATTATATAGTCTATTGAAAAGAAAGAATGGAATATTACTAAATGTGATGATATTTGAGATAATGCAGTCTAATTTACGTATTTTCTTTTGGAATGAATATTGGTTAACTGCAATGTGTCACTTAATGGAGTTATTTCAGTGTAAGTACCTTCAGAACGTATAGGCTTTGGACATATAGATAACCAAATATGGGTTATCTTAGACTCATATTCGACTATGTAAGTCCTTGATAATGACTTTGTGAACACGAGTCTATTAAAAATGAGATATATATCTATGAGATAAATATGACAGTCAAAAGGGTAATTGTTCATAAAGGAGAAAACTTCGGAGAATATTATTGAAATTAACATTATGTGTATTGGTTAATCGATTTTGACTACAAATGAGTTGTTTTAAATTTCTAATTCAAGTGGGAGTAATCTGTTTCTAAGTAGGCGCAATCTATTTTCAATAATTCAATCCCTTACTTATATCAGTATAAAGAGAAATTTGAGGAAAGTGATGGAAGTATATATGGAGTACAGAATTCCAACATAATTTGAGATGTGTGAAAGTTCTAATTAGACATCATGTTATTGAGAACATTTAGCTTCTTAAAAACTAAGTGAAAGATTAATGAGTTTATGATAGATAAAGCTAATTTTTTAGAGAAACATTATATTCAATATGAATATATAGGGTTAGATAAAACTCTTTTCTTAGCAGTGAGATTCGCTTTTATACATCGATACTAACCATGATGGTGTGTTTTAGATTACGCCAAATAGACTTAGAAGCCGTATTTTCATTCTCAATTGAGAATTAATTGAAGAGATCTACATAAATTGATTTGTAGATTTCATGTTGAAAGCTTTCATAGTATTATGCTAACTTTATAGTTATACTTGTAGCCTAGTGCAGTCATCTTAACAATTGTACTTGAGTTTTAAATAGAATTTAAATCTCGTACAAAATTTCATCTTGTGAATGAAGATCACTATATTTATATAAAGTCTGATGATATGTTGTAATTCTAATTTTGATATTAATGAAAATCAGTGTATTGGGACCATTTTGAAATAGTTGTCCTCAATGACGAAGGACATGGGCTTAGCGAATTGTATGTTATGTGTTAAAAAAAATTATTCTAGTATTCTTATTGTGTCACAGAAGTTTTATACAATAAAGACTCTATAATATTTTTAATTGCACAATTGTTATTCTATTAATACCCCTATACCGGAAGGCGACCATATGAGTCTTCATAAATGTTCAAAGACTCCATAAGTGTACAAAGAAATATCCAGAGAGCCATATCTAATATGGTTAGAATTTAGGAGTTAAAAGTGTTTTATGATGTATACTTGTACTAACATTTGTCATGCCATAGATTCAGTCAGTAAGTATCAATGTTATCCTTGGAAAGAATATTGTGATACCTGAAGGATGCTAATGTCAGTTATTCTATTTGGTGTTGAAGGAATAACTTGTGATTGTTATAGATATGTAAATGTCCACTAACGATAAGAGTTAATGGAGCACAAATAGTTATTAAACTTGTACAATTTTGCTATCTATAGTAGCAAGAAGCATATCTTGCAATATATATCTTGGCAATTGAAGAAATTGTTTGGTATAGATATATTGGGCATCTACTGATCCTAGTTGAAAGAATATGAAATCCATGATAATTATACAAGTATCTCATGTGTTGAGGATCTCGAGTATCACGATGAAATCAAACACCTGGTATTCCTGTAAGAGGCATTAGCAAATAAAGTGTCTTTATATATATATATATATTCATCATACTCTGAAAATGTCTAGAAATATACTTATTGGTAATGTCAAATCTCTAGAATTGAGTAGAATATGATAATTGGTGTATCAGAAAATTCTTGATTGAGTTTTATGTGCCCATAAATGAAAACTTTTGAGTTCATGTACAATGTATCATTAGAATTACGAGATAATAATTTGCATTTACATATAAAGTATGTCAAACATGTTGAGATTGGTTGACTCACACGAACAATCGCCTTAGACACTTTGAGGTATGCTGAGATGAGATAGAGTGATCATATTGTAGATTACAATAAGTAATCGAAATAGATTTTGCTATCCATTAAACCTATTTAGTAGCCAATTCGAGTTCTTGATTGGAGATTGCATGGAGAAATGAACATAAGGAAAACTCAAGTTTGGTATCGAGAAATACCTGAACTAGGATATGTATGGTGTTACTTGTTAATAAAGAATATGATATATGCCTTAAAAATATGAGAAAATATCGTAGCATGTGTTTCATACCACAAATGCTTTTACGACAAATCTTAGGTCATCAAGTAAATGGATCACTGCTTTCTCATTGTGTGAGACCTTGAGGTTTATATAGCCTCATATGACTTTTGACTGTTTCTTGAGATTTTATCTCAGTGTTGTTATTTTAGCATGTTATTAATGACTATGATTGATTCAGTTTGATAGGACATGTCTAGCTGATTTAAAGTTGAAGAATTCAAGTAGGAAAAGAAAATTATTTTAATCAACATTTATATTTATATTCTCCGGTTGGATAATTGTATTTAACCATTTAGGGTATAGAACATAATTATGAATACAATGATACAATATAAGGTTCAAGTATGTTCCATAAATATTTGAGTGATCAAAAATACTTTAATTAATGTTGAGAAATTAGTTTGGGGTATAACAAGATGTAATGTTCCTCTAATTGAGCTACTATATTCCCTAACAAGTTTATAGGACCGTCAGCTTTAATATGTATTCATTGGTCGCACTGTATATTTGTCATATGAATCTTTATGAGATAGAACTTGAGAAGGATCTAACAAGTTATATTCCTTGTCACTTGTGGTTCAGGTTAAACCCATTATATGCGAGTGGCAAATGTTGAAAAATACGGGTTGTGGGTCGCTCATGTTGGGTGACCCAACCCACAAGACAATAAAAAGGTTGGAAGGAATGGTTTTGAACTTGAAATTCAAACCTACAACTCTTATAACTTCCCTTAACTCCTATGTAACATCTGCATTATTGTTTAAGATAAAGAGAGGAAAAGATAGCATGATGAAAATTCGTATAGAAAATATCACATAAATTGAAAGACACCTAGAACCACTATTTTGACATGAAAACTCACAAAATTAGGCATTTAGATCATGTATAATAATCCATCAGGATTGGGATAATTTGAAAACAAGAAAATGCAGATTTTGGAGTTTCGAAATGCAAAGTGATTCAACCACACGAAAACCTTGAAATTCATTCTTTCAGTTATGTATTATTGGCCTGTAATTTATGTTAAAGAAAGCCATGAAATCCTACATCCATAGTTTGTTTATATCCAAGAGCAACAAAGTTTCAAATGTCGATTTACCTATTAGAGTCAATAAAGATGCTAGAGAGGTATAGAAAAAGGAAATTTAACGTTCAGGTGGTCTTCTAATTCAAGTACAGACATATAGCGTGAAGTTATTCATCAACCTTCTTCCTTTCCTCTAGTATATTGAAGCATAAGTTTTAGCATATAAAAAACCACACAAATGCAAATACAAAGATTTCAGCGGACTCTCACAGTTACAAAGGCATCCAACACGTGACCCCGACTGACTAGTTATTTTCTAAGTTCCTCATAGAAATGAACGGCTTTCTAGAAAAATGGCTTTGCATCCTTGTCAAGATCCTTGTGGGAACAAACTGGATCGTATAGATCTTTAGACACAATTTGCACTCATAAATTTATTTATTTGTTTATGTATTTTTAAATAGATATGCAAAATAGAATACAAATAAGTATTGAGCAGACGATTAAGCAAAAGATTAGAAAAAAAAATAATAATAATAATAATAATAACTAGTGCGTTTTAATGTGGAAACCCTTTCCACGCGAAAGATAAAAGGGGAGTACAGTCCACCACAAATAAGTACTTTCTAGAGGCAAAAAAGTTAATTATTCATTGAAAAAAAATGTGGATAGTAACTATGCAGTCAAATTAGAATAATTTTATATCTTACCAAGGTACAAGTAAAAGAGAGCAAACAATAAACCAAAGTAGTATAATCATAGTCGAAATTTGTTAACAATATTATTGAAAAATTAAGAACATCGAAGAAATTGCTAGCAATTTTTGCTTTATTCAACTATGATACTTGAAGTTTCTTATTATTTTCATATTTCTTTAGCTTCCAATTTTTCTCATTTCTCTCTCCCTCCTACATCCAACTTATTTTCTGCGCAGTATATCTTACCAGTTTGGTGGCTTTCCTTGGCCGTTTAACGTTTGAATTCAACCACGGTGCACAATGTTTAAATACCTTCAGCCGAGTGGACATACAGCTAACAGGGATGGACCGCGAAGCTGGACGAGGAATTGATGCCTGTGAGGAAGAGTATGGCCAGATGCCGACGGGCGAATGAGACACAGAAAGGGAGAGAGCAGGAGAAGACGAGAAGTTTTAGAAGAAAATGAGTAGATTTAGAATTTTTTTTTTTATTGTTGGGTAATATATGGGCTATTTAATTTAGTGAACCTTTTAATGAATACTATTATATTTAGATAAAAACTATTCTTATTTTATAGCATTACCAATAAGAACGCTATATTTAAATGTTATAAAATGCATAACATGTTGTAGCTCATAGCACTGAGTATTCTAATATTGGACTGTGGGTCCTTTGGTCAAATCTCCTACGTCCTGCTAACAAAGAAAACTTCTCATTCAATCCCAGCACCTTATTGAAACTTTTCATCATCATAGGCCGTGGAGACATGCACCACCCATTTAGCCGCTGTTTGGTAGGATTGAAATTAATTTTTTAATAAATTTTGATAAAAATTGATGAAATATGTGATTGAAAAATTGTGAATCATTAAAATTAATCGTGGATTTTGAATTAGATAAAATTTCTACCAAACAAAGGGCTTAAATTTGGCGTCCATTAGGGAGGTAAATGTTACTCCCCAATTCCAAGGCCTAGCTCAGACTGCCACGTGGATAGCTACGTAGGCAGCCAGTCCACGTGGACAAAAAACCAACCGAAAGTCAGGAAGGTTAAGGAGAAAAGTTGACGAAGTTGAAGTTGAAGTTGAAGTTAAGAGATGTCCTTCAAACAAGCCCGGTCGAGATCCTTCAATGCCGAAGCAGAAGTCCCTTCAAGCTGCCAGATGTCCTTAAGCCAAAGCTAACCCTGGTCCACGTTAAAGCTGACGTTGTTCCCTATAACAGATTTAGAGATCTTTTAGAAGTGATTGATGTGATGTCTGTAATAAATGGTGTCAGTGTGTCAGCCTACAACTAGAACGGCAGACCTCTTGTCAAGTATTAATTGTAATGAATGGACGTTGATGTGATGCTCCTATTAAGGAGATGAGGCCACGTGGTTCTGATCCAACGGACACCACGTCGGCAATGTAACATAAATAAAGGTCTTCACGTAATTCAAAGGGGTGGGATTATTTATTGGAGAATGGACAATCATATATTCGAAATATACACAAACTCTCAAGAATTCCATATAAACTCCAACATACAATGGAGAAGCTTATATATGTTTTTTATCTATCCTTCCACATATTTCGACTTGGTGATTACATAGATTAGTTTGATTTCTATCCGGCGATTGTTGTTAGCGCGATTGCCTCTTGTTCTACTTGTCGGAGCTCGAATGCTCTTGGCGGAAAGTGCCTCCCGCGCTCATTCCCAGCTGACTACTGCCGTCATTCCGATAAAAGCGCGTCGGAATCATGTTTGACGTGACAAGAGTGGGCCGATATCTTTTGATTCATTTTTTTGGGTCAACAGATTGGCGCCGTCTGTGGGAAACCATACTATTAACCACAAAAAACACGTGGGAGAAAAAGCTAAACAACCATTGATGGTTTGTCTGAAGGAATTTCATCTTCTGAAAGAGAAATATCCCTGAAAAAATGACTGTTAGAAGTCAGGAACCCTTGAATAAAGCGAGATCTCATACCAAGGTATCCAAGGAAATGAGTTCAACTAATGAAAATGCCCCAAGAAGGAAGAGGGAACACCCTAAAGAAGGGAAACCCACACAAGCTGCCACAACCCCTCGCCTACGAGCTCCAGCACACAGGTGAGGAGGATCCAGATGTGGGGGCAGGGTCGCTCGTGACTTACAAGGGAGATGGCTGCCAACTTGAGAAACATTACTCAGCAGAACTTAGCCATACAAAAAATGCTAATGAACATGCTAGGGCAATGAGGGCATCAGCTTCCTCCATACACGGCCCTAAACGACGTCTTTCCTGAGGCACAAGGATATTATCAAGAGGGAAAAGTCCAGAGTCAAATGGCTGGGCATCAACATGTTGGAATGAAAGCTCTTCAAGATACAGAAGTTGAAATGGAAACATCGGCTAACTACGCCTCGAAAAGACCATACGAGGCTCCATTCAATTTTTCTCCAAATTACGAACCTAAAAATTTGTCCCAGAGGTCTGAAAGTGTTTTTGACAGGATAAGCCCAGGGGTGCCTAGAAATATGCAAGGTCATTCCCCCCAAGTACCTAGGAATAGGCAAGCTTATCCTCTGCATCCAATGCCTAGAGATAAACAACGCAAGCTCCATCAGAATGAAGATCAGTCGATGTGCCACAAAGAGCCTCCGATCCGACCCCCTAGAAATAGGCGGGAAAGGAGAAACCAGGCTAGGAATGAAGCAGAAACCTTTCAGATACCACCTCAAATCCATCAGGGAGAGGATGAAGATTCAGATGGGCCTCAAAGGTCCTGCGATCCTGATGATGATGATGATGAACATTCTCCCTTCTCAGAGGTTATATGGAATGCCCCCATACTGAATCACTTGATACTCCTCCAAAATCCCAAAATATGATAGGAGGGGAGATCCTGTGAAATACATGAACAACTACAAAACTCACATGATTTTGAAAGTACCTACCCGATAATGAAATGTAGGGCCTTTCACTTAACATTAAGTGAGGGCGCTGAAGTCTGGTACACAAAGCTAGCCTAAGGGAGTATTCGAAGATGGCCAGACATGAAGAAGATGTTCCTAAAACGCTTTGCAACCAGCTCGACTTCAAGACATGCGGCAGCAACAGGGTGAGACACTGAAAAGTTTCTTATCCCGCTTCACGGACGAAATGACCTATTGCGTGCAAGTCACGGATAAAGAAGCATTAACTGCCTTGAGATGAGGATTAGACATGAACTCCCTCTTTTGGAGAGATGTGCAGAACAAAGACCCTACTACCTATGACGCCCTATTGAAAATGATAAGGCGCAAAATTATCAATGAAGAATTAAAGGATCATAGGAATAGGGCAAGCCAGGGCCTCCTACCTCCTCAAGTACAAAGAGGAAAAGGCCCAGCCTCCCATCTGATGGACCATCAGGCCCCAATGAACCATGGATAGGAGCTTACTGCAACAACCCTCAAAGCATTACAGACCTTAGCCTATGAGGAGGTAAATCCTAAAGCTGAGATGCATCTTCAACGTTACACGAGGTGCTTGTAGAGGATGCAAGGTAAAGAAAGAGGTGTTGAACCTAGAAATAGGGATAAAACATCCAATTATTGCTCCTATCATCAATCTCATGGACACCGCACGGAGAATTGTTGGGACGTCATCAAAAACTCCCAAAACCCAAGCCAGGCAAGGGAAAGGCGTCCCCCAAAGAATGTTCCATACATGCCAAACCAACAGTCTCGAAACAATGAACAGCATCGATCTAACAATGGCCCTACTAGAAGAAGGAAAAATGACACTGAAAAGCCCAGGAAGGGTCAGAGGCAAAGACGGAGCCCCTTACCTAACAACGAACAGGAGCCCATCAGAGAAATCGATACAATCATCGGAGGCCCTCATGTGGGTGAGGAATCCAGAAACTCTCAGAAGAACTATGCAAGAGAAGCGAGTGACCCGGCCATGACGAGCTATATAGTGAATCAATCTTCAGCTGGAAAAACTACTCCTCCAATCACTTTTACACAGGAAGATGTAGTAAAAGTACATTATCCGTACTACGATGCCCTAGTATTGAGAGTAGTCATTGTCCGCAATGGCCTGAAAAGGATGTTGGTGGATAATGGAAGCTCTGTTAACATCATATTTGGTACCGCTTTTGATAAAATGAAGGTTGATCACGAGCTGGTCCCAATGAACTCCCCCTTGTTTAGATTTACGAGAGATTGCATCATCCCAAGATGTAAAATCACCTTGGCAATCGAGATGGGAACAGAACCACTAATTGCTCACCATTTCATGGAATTCCTTGTAGTTGATAACTGTTCTGCTTACCATGGGGTACTTGGAAGACCCGCCTTGAAGGAATTATAGGCAGTAACCTCGATTCATCACTTGTACATGAAATCTCCAACTGAGAATGGTGTTGCCACGGTCCGAGGAGACCAACAAGGATCAAGAGAATACTATTCCAAATCCTTGAGAAAAGCAGAACCTAGAACCACCCACGTCATCTCTACTGACATCGACATGGACGACCTCTCTGAACAAGAGATTGGTCGCGTTCGAGAAGAAGATGTTGTCATGACCGAGGCCAACGAAAGAGGAAACCTAGGCACCATATCAGTCCCTGAAGAATGAGAAGCTGTGGAAGAAACAGTTTGCTTGTAGGAACTGGACCCTCGTATTATTGACTGCGAGACTCAAACAGCCCCAATGGAGGAGCAAGAGACTTTCCCAACTGACCCTAAAGATCCAACAAAACACCTGCGGGTGGGGAGTAATTTGCTGCCTGAAATGAAGGAGAAGTTGAAAAACTTCCTGCTGAAAACCTAGATGTTTTCATCTGGAAACACGGCGACATGATAGGCATCGATCCTAAGGACAGTTGTCATCACTTAAACATCGACCCAAAGGTTACAGCTCACAGAGAGCCCTCAATCTAGAAAGGTACGAGGCTTAGAGATAAGGTTAAGAAATTAATCAACAATGGTTGGCTTCATAAGGGAATCTGTATATTCGAAGTGGGTCTCCAACCCGGAATTGGTAAAGAATCACAATTGGAAGTGAAGGGTGTGTATAGACTTCTCAAACCTCAATCAAGCATGTCCAAAGGATAGCTTTCCACTTCCCAGGATATATCAACTTGTGGACTCAACTGCTAGACATGAACTACTCAGTTTCATGGACGATTATTCAGGATACAACCAGATTTCCATGTTTCCACCGGATGAGGAGCATACCTCATTCATCACAGACAAATGACTCTATTGCTACAAGGTCATGCCTTTTGAATTGAAAAATACTGGGGCAACGTACCAGAGGTTGGTGAACAAGATGTTTTCCGACCTCATTGGCAAAACCATGGAGGTATATGTGGACGATATGCTAGTAAAGAGTCTAAATGCAAAAGACCAGGTCACCCATCTCAACAAAACGTTACGGATTCTACGAAGATACCGGATGAAACTCATTCCTTTGAAATGTACATTTGGAGTATCATCGGGTAATTCCTTGGCTATATTGTCAACCAAAGGGGGATCGAAGTGAACCCTGAAAAGGTCAAGGCATTGATTGATATGAGGTCCCCCAGAAGTTAAAAGAGGTACAGAGCCTCACTCGACAAATCGCAGCCCTAAATCACTCCATCTTTAAGGCAACAGATAAATACCTACCCTTTTTCAAAATCCTCAAAGGAGAAAGTAAGTTCCAATGGACAGAAGAGTGTGAAGTGGCCTTGCAGGAACTGAAGAAACACTTAGGTTAGCCACATCTCCTTTCTAAACCAAAGGACCATGAAGTGCTGCACTTGTACTTAGCAGTGACCTCCGAAGCCCTGAGTTCGATTTTCATAAGAGAAGAAGATAACCATCAACTGCCAGTATACTATATAAGCAAGCACTTTTACCTGTCGAGACTCGATATCCTGACATGGAAAAGTTAGCGCTTTCCTTGGTGACTGCTTCGAGGAAACTAAGGCCCTATTTCCAAGCGCACAGCGTCCATGTGCTAACTAATTATCCCCTCAGACAAGTGCTTCAAAAGCCAGATGCCTCAGGCAGGCTACTTAAGTGGGTTGTGGAACTCAGCGAATTCGACATCACCTACAAGCCAAGGTCGACCATAAAGGGGCAAGCCTAGGCTGATTTTGTAGCTGAATTCACTCCAATCCCAGACGTCGAAAAGGAAATGGCACCTACGGAACCACAGATCTGGAGACTTTCAGTGGATGGGTCATCAAGCGACATTGGATCAGGAGTGGGGATCGTTCTAGTTAGTCCAGAGGGACACGAGCTTGCATGTGCTATAAGATTTGGCTTCAAAGCAACCAACAATGGAGCAGAATATGAGGCTCTTCTAGCGGGCCAATGATTGGCAAAAAACATGCAAGTAAAGAAGCTCATAATCAGCAGTAATTCCCTGCTCGTCGTTAGTCAGGTGCATGGGAACTTTTCTGCCAGAGATAAGTCTAGGGCAACCTACTTAAAGTTGGCAATGAACTTCATCCCATCATTCAAAAAGTTTGAACTAATGCAAATTCCATGATCCCACAATGCTCATGCCAATGCACTAGCGAAGTTGGCAAGTAGCAAAGTCTCTGAGCTGCTCCCTACGATCCCAATTGAGCACATCGTCAGACCCTCCACATAGACCGATGGGATGGTGATGTGGGTGGAAGACACCCCTTCCTGGATAAAGCCCATTATATCTTACCTAAAGGATCAAATCCTGCCCTTGGGGGAAGAGGAGGCTCGGAGGCTTAGAAGAAAGACCTCCAACTTCATCTTGCAGGATGACATATTGTATAAACGTGGCTTCTCAATGCCTCTGCTAAGATGCATCGGGAGAGAACAAGCAGATTATATGCTTAGAGAAACCCATGAAGGTGTCTGCGGAAACCACGCCGAAGGCTGGTCTTTGGTACAAAAGGTGCTCAAATAGGGATACTACTGGCCCACCTTGAAAAAGATGCGCAACAGTTCGTCAAAAAATGTGATAAGTGCCAATGTTTCACTACTATCCAAAGGCAGCCCTCACAAGAATTGAGTGTAGTTTCTAGCCCCTGGCCATTTACGAAGTTGGGGATTGACCTAATTGGGCCTCTCTCCAAAGGGAGGGAAAGTGTTAGCTTTGCGATAGTTGCAATTGATTATTTCACGAAGT
>CAIGRN010093641.1:0-41043 GCA_903798345.1 Fraxinus anomala | reverse complement strand
TTTGTGCAAATGGCTACTTTCTAACGTTCATTACATTGTTTTCCTTGAGTGATTAGTACAACATGTAACTGCAATATTGGCTCGATATGGAGACGAATTCGGGTGTGAGAAAATTTTTCGGTGTACATTTGTTTGTCTATTGAGAAATATGTTTGATATGCCGGATAGAACCGAAAAGTCACGATTATTTGATTATGTTGATTCCAAATATGTTCTTTATAATTGTTCTATTAGGATTAATTTATGAATTTTCCAATCTACTACAATCAAAAACCACAAATGAAATTAAATAAATTTAAATGTCTCAAACAATAATGATTTAAATCTTGGAATCAATTACAGAAAATCAAATTCTAACACATTATTAATGTCAAATGAGATGGAATATCTAGATATAATAATGAAGAAATCAATAATTATAAGTGAGCTAGAGAAATACTTTAATAAAAGAGATTTATACATAATATGATTGCCAATCCAACAAGAAAACGTTGCGTCGAGGCTAAATTCCTTGGACTTCCATTATCACGATTCCCTGGTGCTGGATTTGCTGCAACTGGTCCACCTATTTTTAGTAATAAGCAATTTTCTTTATATCTAAATTACTAAATCGTGTAAGATATGTTCGATGAGATGAAGTTGACAAGACCAAGTATGATTAAGAATAAGAGATGCTCGACATATTTGTATCGTATTATGAATATATATTCTAGAGGAAAATTAAGAGTAAGCGAGCATACCAAAAGAGGTAGGGCCTTCGCCAGAAGGGCCTTCGCTTGGTGCTGGAGCTCCTACTGGAACGCCGAGGACTACAAATTACAAATCATAATATTGATTAGAATTATCGAGAAGTAATTTAAAATTAAATCTTAAGATCTTCGTAACAATGTGCAATAAACATTAAGAACATTAAATATAAACCAACTAACCAATCAACAAGTGGGAAATTTCGACAAAAATAGTAGAATTGTAATTAATATTATTCAGATCGGCATGGACTTGTCCACGACAGGGCAGTGAGCAAGTGATTTGTCAGTCCTCAAATCAATGAAATATAAAGTTGTGGGGACCGAAATTTCAATTTTAAAAATATTAAAATAATTGCATATTCTTGAAAATAAGATTCTAGCAGAGGAATTTAAATCAAAATCAATAATTAATTTTAAACATATACACTTCTTTTCAACCACACATTTAATCAACTTTTATCAAAATTTATTAAAAATTTAATTTTAATCCCCATCGTACATGGGCTAAATAATCCGGGCACTCGTTCAGATTCAAAAATTTGTTTTAAAAAGTTGAAATGGGACAAATATTTAAAATAAAAAATATAAAAAATTATCCCTAAGATGGATCTTGCTTTTATTCTAGCCAGGACGTGACAATTATTAAGGATTCGTGTTGTAAGATTTCTACTTTTGCTTTCAATTCTTATTAAATAATGTATTTTCAGAAAATTATTTAAATATATTTACAAACAATTTCTTCGTCTCAAAATTAGCTTTTAATTTTTCAAAAGCCTGCCAAACGGGCCCTAAAGTAATCAAGAATCTTTGTGCTAGAGTAAATTATTAGCATCACATTTATGTAATAGACTAATAGTTATGAAGTAATTAATAAAAATTATATGTTTATTATTTTTACATGAAAAAAAAACTTACTTTTAGTCCCCGTATTTTAAAACTTATTTTTTATTCGTTTTTAACCACGTATTTTATAAGACTCACGACTGTTCAATAATATATCTCATTAATTTTTATTAAAATCTATTAAAAATTTATTTTTTTAACCGACTGAATTTTGTGTGCAATTATTTTCTACTCTATTTTCTACAATTATTAAATTCTTTAACAGTAACTAAAATTTAAAAATGGCATACAAATCCAAAAGTCCGATTCTAAATTCTTAGTCTCACTTCTTCCACAAGAAATTGTTAAACCATTTGATCTAAATAAAAATAATAGATTGTGGCGATTACACGAGAGTTGAGGTCAAAATATAGACAGAAATAGGGAGTTTCTAAATGTAAGTAAAAAATCAATAATAAAAAAGTTACTTATTTTGACCAGAAGTACCTGAGCACAAGAAATAGGGAGTTTCTAAATGTAAGTAAAAAAAAAAAAAGTTACTTATTTTGACTAGACGTACCTGAGCACAAGCTGACTGGAGGAGTATCACAAGCAGAAGGGAGTTGTAAGGCTTTCTTCATATCAACTGTGAATCCAAATTGATTAGGATCACGAAGCATTTGGCAGAGACAAATTGGCTGTGTATTCAGCAAATTTGATAGCTCAGGGCAGCACCCTTTATCTGGCTTAGTCAAATTGCTACCAACTTCCACAAAACTTAAGCAGTCAGATATATTAAACAAGTAACTCAAACAATCCACTCCTGGTGAAGGTGCCAATGGCCCTGGAGCAACCGGTGGCTCCGGGGCAGGGACGGGTGTGAACTGAGCTCTTAGGCATGGAAGCGCCACCAGGAACACGGTGGTGATAATGAGGGAGTAAGCTTTAGTGGTGGTGGGCTTGGCCATGCTGCTTTTGGTGTATTGATTTATGATATGACTTTGAAAGGAGAAAGAAGCAAATATAAAGTTCGGAATTGCTTCCTATTAATTGCTATGTACCCACAAAGTCGTATCGAGAGATGAAATAAATTTATTTATATTGATACATTTATCGCTAGACATGTTGTTTCGTAACGAATTATAAAATATAAAATTGTAATAAGGTACAATATGATGTTGAAATAAATAGAGTAGTTGAGAAGAAAGGAGGGATGGAATTGCGAGAGACAGCTAGATGTGAGCGAGAAAATTGATGCCTAACTTTCGTTAGTCAAATTGAATTTTGGTGCATCTACTACCGAACTGTGTTTAATACGCCGGTTCTATTTTTTGGCACCACCCCCATACATTTATTATGCCATCGAGGGTTGGTCTGATAAGGGTAGATCCAACATTTTTATCAAGGGGTCGAAACTTAATAAAGACAGTACATCGAAATTTCTATATAACAAAATAATCGTTAGAAGGATATTAGTTATAATGTGTTCGTGTCGAGAATTACAAACATAATATTTATTTGCAGTAGAATCTAGATCTATTTTCTCAGCAAATTCTGATTCATGAGGGGTTGCGCGATACGAATGAAGATTGAATTTTGATAATTTAATAATGAAGTGTGTTCTTACGCTAGATTGGTATGTCTTTTTAATGAATGAAAAGTGTGTATTTCCTCTCTTGATACAAGAGAGACTTTTCTTTTATAAATTCTAAAAATCGCAAAAAAGGAGAGGGGACTAAGCAATTACGAACCTATAATAGATAGCTAAGATAACCTTAAATCAGCAAGGCAATACAAATTATTCAATAATAAGTTGACAAATGCCTATCGTAAAAAAATGAATTTCAAATCACAAAAACAAAATAAAAAAGAAGTGTTTAAAGAGAATAAGTTGACTCTATAGAGTTGTCTTACAAATGCTTTGCATAAAAATAAAAATAAAAAATCATGAATGTAACTTTTTTCTCAATTGTTTATAAAATGTTCCACATAAAGTTGGCTTAAGACCTTCAAAATCTCAACTCTCGAGGCTGGTCGTGATGCTACCCTAGTCGCTAATTCTGCATTTCCTCAATACGTCATTTTCTTTGATTTTTACTTAGTTTCCTCTATAAATGTGAATAGCTTCCTCACGAACATTTTTCTTTTCTTTTTAGTTATTTCGATCTCCCATTTTGATCATCGAAGAATGATCGTGGTCTTGTCTATTATAATTCGATTAAGAGTAATAAATGGACTTAAATGTACTACGAAAATTGTACCCCATGACTTACATTGGAAGACATGCATTTATCTAACACTAGTTTGTACGCTTCTTTCATAATATATTGGTCAAAATTTGTTCATAAATATTGTTCACATATGCAAATCTTACACTTTATTCCACAATCAATGGGTAAAAAAGGCTTTGACAGTTAGATCATAATCTTCATGCAAAATTTGAAACTTTTTGATTGACTTTCTTTAAAATGTGTTGTGTATCACATTCTTTTTCTTTTTCCCCTATCCTATGCATGTGATAGTGCAACACCACATTGTAAAATTGATTATACCACATAAATACGAAAGCGAAAAAAAAAAATCTTTACTTTCGATCGTAAGTAACAATAATATGCAGTCATAACTCTTCGAAAATAAATATAATAAACTAACTTCTGGATTAAATATGTTTCTGACTACGAATCAATACTTGATGATCGACAATTAGAAAATCAAAAAATTAATGAATTTATTCTTTTCAAATCCTCTTTCTAGTTCGCATCTCCATTTTGCCATATATTCGATCAACTCGAGCTAACCTGTAAATTTTATAGGAGTGTAAGATTGACAATACACATTAAGATACAAATCAGTTAATTTTTAAGGCCTTTTCATGTAACTTAATACAAGATTAATTCTCACACTACCGATACTTAGATATTAGGCACAAATATTATGTCTTGAAGAAAGCAATCACTTAAACAAGTGAACCTCGGATTAAACAAGTGAACCTCAGACTCACTAGTTTGAAGAAAGAATCTTTTCTTAAAATATTTTATGTTATATTGTTCAATCTTACGTAACCCAATTTTCACAATGGTGAAATATTTGTCCAATGTAACATGTGGTTCACAACATGTTTTGTCCACAAATTTGAACAAGTAGTGGGTGCCTTTAGGTTTTGGGGATTGTTGGGTGGCTTCAACAAAGTAAGAAGCATTTATTGATACGGATGAAAGAATTAAATCAACTAAAATATAGCATGTTTACACGAGAAGTTGTCTCTATTTTCAACTTTATTTATTGAGTTAGGTGCCATATTTATATCACTGGAATTTCTGTACATATTAAATTTTGGAAAAAATGAATATGAGGTCCCTAACTTATGTCAATTACATAGGGAAATTTGCACTTTTCGTCTCCAATATTTGCAAAATGTAACAAATATAGCCTCAACCCCTTTTTTTTTTTTTACCATAATTCATCTTCAACCTTTTAATTATTTAGTAAAACTCGTCATTTCCTCCATTTTAATCCTTAAATGGCGAATTTGTCATTCTCTTTAAATAAATAAACATAACGAAAGTAGTAAAATAACAAAAACAAGTAGTCACACTTAAATAAATTAAATTACTTATTAACACACACACACACAAAAAAAAGAATTTAGAGAAATTTCATATTCCCTAGCTCCCACACCCACACCCACACCCACACCCACAGCCCCCTAATTCACAAATACTAACGGTCACAGGAAATTTTGAAAATGTTAAGGAGACAATCACCATCCCTGCGACCTGTCCCTCAGCCATTGGACTATTGGGTGATTCCTTCTACTAAAAAGTAATATTTCTTTCTTTTGATGCCAAAAGTTCTTCCACTTTGGACTTGGACTTGGACTTCCAAATGATCTTGAAATGCTTCTATGCTTTATGTTGGACTTGAATTCTTGGGCTTAAATATCTCTTTTGGACTTCAGCCTATATTTGTGCCACATACCCTATTTTCTTTTATTTTTTTTATTTTTTCAAACTCCTTTTCAATTACATATTCTTCAAATAAAATAATTTTGCACATAAATTTGATTTTTTCTTACCTTTTTACCACGCATTTCTGATTCTTCGAAAAAATTACTATTACAAAATTCATTTTCAATTACACGTTTACTTAAAAAGTTAGTGGCGTCCAAGTGAATTACATCAACTAGATCATGAAAATCAGCAAAAATTGTCCCCATCTTTTCGTTTTCCTTGATTACCTTTTAGTAGAGATTTACAAGATACTTTGTCGTACAATAGGTACATAACCAATGCCATTTCATTATACATCTAATACAACTTTTTTTCATTCTCCTTTTTGGACGAGTTGTTTTCATTTGTTCTATTATTCTTGAAATTGTTGTTTGTTGCTGATAGTTTTATCGATTATTTGCTCGTGATCTTTTCCATGTTCACGTCTGCGTCCACATTCACATCCATGTGTTAATATTGCATTTGTTTCAGGCAACATAGTATCATTAGCTTTAGACAACGGTATGGAACCAGTTTGACGTAATTTATGATTTTTCATCGATAATTAATTGTTTTGTTCAGCTACAAGTTGATAATATATGAGTTATAAATATTTTTTGAAATCACGCTTGTGATATTATTGCTGGTAGAGCATATCTATACGTGAAAAATGGAGAAACTTTTTTTCTAACATATCTTAATCGGCGATTTTTTTCTCCACACAATTAATTTTGAACATATCATGAACAATTCACTAATAGTTTAAAGTCCTGCAAGTCAAGGTGTATCCATTTATAGCGGGCTTTGAAAGGACTACAATCCTTACGGTTTTTTTTTTTTATTTAAAAAAACTATGGATCCTTCACGATCGGGTGTTTGATTTTTAATCTATCGAGAAAAATGGCAACGAAGGAAGATAAATGCTTTTACTCGATCATGTAGGGATTTTCTTGTTCCTTCATTTATTTTCTCCCCCATAACCTTTGACATAAAATAGAATCTCGACATTGAGAGTCCATGACGTGTAATTTCTGCTTGATAAATCAAGTGCTACAAATTTAAAAATTTTTGATGTTCACAATTTGAGCAACTATAGGATTAAATGAAAAAAAGTATTTAGCCCCATTTCATTGTAAGAATGAATTTTACGATAGTAGATTGATAGAGAATATATAGTTAAAAAGTAAGGAAAAATTTTAAATTTATATATAATATTATTTTATTAAAGAACATGTTGTTGAAAAAATGATAGATAAAATGTATTTTGGAAATAATGAGAATAAAAAAATGACATAATCATATTACCAATTAAGAAGTGAAATTAATCAATGTTAGTATGACATGATTTGTATGATTTTCTTCAGGAAGATCGCAACGAGATTAGATGAAATAATATTATTCGAGATATTCACCACTTCGAAAGCATGATAAATATATATATTTTTAAAGTAATGAAGGAGCAATAACTTAATATATATATTTTTTTAATATTAAAATTGTAACGTCCGTAGATAATATTATTTCAAAATAGTATAACATTGTTCTTTTTCGGAAGCAACAACGATTAGCCATATCAATTAAAATTAACAAAAAAATTAATCATTTTATACAATAAAACATATATAATATGCAAACATCAGTCACATGAAAAAATATTCACTTTTATATGCAAGTAACTTTTAATAATTCACATGAGATGAGAAGGAATTAACTGGAATATGCATCTAAAAGGAGAACCAATTAATAATTAAAGAAAAAATAATCATTAATAATTTCCCGTAATTTTACCAAAAAAATAAATAAAATTATATTTCTAAAAACAAAGCAATCAAATAGCCGGAACCTTCAAATCAAATGGTCGAAACTCGAAGTTGTTGGAGCAAAAAATCGAAATACCGAAGAAGGAAATGAAGAAAATAGCATTGCTGGTAATGGGCTGTGGTGGCGTCGGCCGCCAGCTCCTCCACCACATAATCGCCTGCCGCCCCCTCCATACCAAGCTGGTATATAACATTTTTATACTTGTACCACTACATTTAATCCTAATATGTGATCGTGCGTGTTGTGTGTGTGAAGTGTTTTTGGGGAGTCTAAGAATTTGTATTTAATTTTTTGTGGGAATTATGGTATGCAGGGGGTGCGGCTAAGAGTGGTGGGAGTGTGCGACAGCAAATCAATGGTAGCTGCACCGGATGCTTTCACCGCAGAATTAGATGATGAGTTATTACTGCAGGTTTGCAAAGTCAAGTCTAGTGGATCTTCTCTGCAAACCCTCAGCAATTTTGGTAAAAAGTGGATCTCTACAAATTTATACACACACATAACTGAGGATTATTGATAACTGTGTCTCAAACTTAATTGTATATGTAGGTAAATGCAACGTATTTTCAAGTCAAGAAACTGCAAGGGAAGTCATTGACATTGCTACCCTTTTGGGTAAATCGACAGGTTTATTTTCTCATTTCTCTAAAGCCCGTTTATGGATTTATGAATTGAAATTTACCAGTTTTTCGCAATAGTGTAATTACTTGGACTGAAACTGTTGAAGCCTCTCTGATTTGGCACGAATGCATGGATGATCATTTTCAATCTTAAAATCACTCCATTTCCTAATTTTCTTATACTTAAGATTGCCTATAAGTTCTAGTACAAAATGCGAATTGGTGCTCAAATTTAGCCATAGTTCCCACTTTAATGTCATATATAATTTTTGCTAACATTTTTATTTTTTGAAAAGTATTAACCGAGTCGCCGTCCTGTTTCCAGGCTTACCTTGGAGTTATGACAAATGGCAGCTAATAATTGACCTTAATGGAAATTTCTAATTAATTAAAGATATAATAACAGGCACTAAATTGTGTCTTATCCAAAGTCTAAATTTTCTGAAAATTAAGACATAATATTGTTACTGTGGTCCAGATTTGAAAACTTTTTAAAATGTACTTATATGTCTATGAATTTAACTGGAATTACTGTCTAATATGACAGGAGTGGCACTTGTAGATTGCTCAGCTAGTTCTGAGACTATTGGAGTGCTGAGTCGAGCAGTGGACTTAGGTTGCTGCGTGGTGCTGGCAAATAAGAAGTCTCTGGCCTCTCCATTGGTAACAGATTCTTTTACAGTATTAATTTGTTGATTGCTCAGATATTTACACAAAAAAATAAAGTTTTACTAGTGGCGTGCTCAGATTTTTAATTTTTCAGCTTCCAATATCATAGATGTGGAAATCCTGTCATCCTCTTTGTTGGCAGTATGTATTAGAGACATTGCAATTTCTCTTAATTTCGCAGGAATATTATGACAAGTTGGTCTCTCAACCTCGGCGGATTCGATATGAGTCAACGGTAAGTAGTGCTTTATTCTGGATGTCGTTAGCTTGGTCTTACATATTGGAAAATTGGAAGCAACAAACTTATGGCCGTAAGTGAAGTTACTGTATGGTGATAGCAATGGATAATAAGGACCAAATCTCAAATTGGCCACATTCTATCTTTATTCTCAGAGCTAAGAGCGTGTAAGACAATACACAAAATTCCCACATTTTATCCTTTAGATTTAAAATTAAAGGTGCATAAACTCGTCTGCAACATCTTGTACTTTGAGCAAGACATAGATCACGAGCTGGCAACAACTGGTCGTTGCACAATTTAATTTTTTAATATTGAGTTTGGTTAGTTCATTCAGGTTCCAACTTTTCTTTGTCATTTAATCATTTAGAAGTGCTGGAGAAAATGTGCTATAACTGGTTACGTTAAGGATCGCCCTTCAACTTTTAAAATTTTTTATATCACGCACTTGAGAAAAGATATTGGTCCATAGCAAACCGAAGCCATATTTTTTGTTCTTTAGCTCATGGTATCAACACTCAATTATAATAGACATGCATCGAGGTCCGTTCTAAGATATGATCTATTTTTAATCATGGATGAGCTTACCAGAGCTATCAAGGATGAGGTCTCTTGATGTATGTCATTTGTTGATTATATAATTTTAATTGATGTGATAGCTCGTGTGATAAACTGTAAATTAATGCTTTGAAGGAAAGTTTAGGAACCTAATATTAAATTAAGCCGAACTAAGATGGAATACCTGAAATGTCATATTAATCATATATCTACAATGCTAATGGAAATTTTGCAGAAAATCTGTTATACTATCTATGGTTTATGGCACTGGGTGTTGCAATAAAGGAATAAGATAAACATAGTAGAAATGAGATGATACACAATCAAATGAATCTGCTATCAATTGACAATAAATTAAGGAAAAGACATTAAAGGTAGTTGAAACATGTCTTGTGAAGAGAGAAAGACTCTCTAATTTACAAACAACTCCCAAGTGTGTTAGGGATAAGGTTTATCTTCTCGTAGTTACCCAGAGAAGGTTTTCTGGTTTAAAAAAAAAAAAAAAAGATTAGCATTCAAGAGATAATGGCTGAAATAAGTTTGTCTAGTAGAATGTTTTAACTTACATTATCCAGAATTATGGAAAGGTGTGCTAGAATTTCCACCTTTTTTCGTATAATGTGGTAGGTTGGTGCCGGCCTCCCCGTGATAGCATCTCTTAATCGTATACTTTCATCTGGAGATCCTATCTACCGTATTGTTGGAAGTCTAAGTGGTACCTTTTTTTTTTTTAACTCCATCCTTTTCTTTACCTCAACCTTCTACTTCTCCCAACTTGTTGAGATCTTCAAAATTTGCTGAACGTGATGATAAACTTGTCTTGTATTCCTATGACTATTAGGTACATTGGGATATGTGATGAGCGAGGTAGAAGGTGGAAAACCTTTCAGCCAAGTTGTCAAAGCTGCTAAAAGCCTTGGATACACTGAACCTGGTAATGAAATGCTGCCAATCTAATAAATTACTAAAAAAAATATTATTTGATTTTGAGTGTCCTTGATAATATACAAGTCATTTTGTAACCATAAATCACGATACAATGAATTCCAATTCTATATTGTGCCATGCTGCAAGATATGATTAAGAATAAGTTTTTCTTATTGTTTTTTATGTAGTAATGGGCAAACTTTTGACAAAAGAAACTTACTGCGTCTAATGGACATCCATGATAGACAATGCTCTCTAGTCCTAACTTGTTGAGGGCCTTATCACATTCTCTGGTGAATTAACGTTGAAAATGCACAATTGTTATGTGCGCTTTTTCCATTTTTAAATGACTTTTTCCAAAGCAAATATAGCCACTATAATGAATTGCTGCTCTTGCTTATATTAGTTTATCTGCAGATTGATTGATATGGTACTTTGTTAGAAATCTTGTATATAAAAAAAAAGCTCAGTGGTCTTATGACTATACTGGTTACCAAAATAATCTTGCAGAAGCGAGACATGATTAACGAACACCGGAAGAGAAAATATAAAAGCCTATATCTCCTTCCCGCTTCTATGTGATATTATCTTTCTAGATGTGTGAATTTAGTGCAAACTTTATAAGGCCCTTTGAAAAACTGCTCTTTCTCTTTGATCAATGTTTCACTTTTGGTAATCCAAAAACTAATTCAGCAAAATACATTTTATGAAACTTTATTAGATTACAAATGGATTTCTGTCCACTAAACTGCATCAGGCGGAAAAATTATTCGTAGTAATGCCTGTGTGCACTTTAATTCCTGATTAAACTTTAAGATTTAAATTGTTGCACAGCATTAAATACCATGTGAATGTGACAATTATACTTCTTTATTCTGCTTTGGTTATATGACGTGCTTAAATAAATTTGTATTTGCATTCGTAACAAGGTTGATCCTAAGGTCTAGGAACAGTCAGCCATAAAAGGTTGAGGTAATGGATTGGTGAAAATTATTCATTTAGCGTAAAAATGATCCAGACGTACTTTGTCCTCGATCTTGTTGTCATGAATAACAAATGAAATTCAAGGCATGATTGGACCAGAAAAAATATATTAAACTAATTAGTGAGGGCAGTTATATATTTGACCTTTGGACTTTTTATAAGACAAAAAAATTGTTTAAGAAGCAAAGTGCACCAAACCCCTGAATTGGTAATTGGTATATTCTGCATAGTTTGTCATTCTTGTAAAAAATTGGGGAATATGGATGATTCTTATATTGAGTTTCATTTTTGCTCTCAGATCCTCGAGATGATCTTAGTGGGACGGATGTAGCAAGGAAGGTTTGGATACTCTCTGCATTTTTCTAATATATGTTTAATCCAATAAGATGGTGGGGAAAAGTTCTCATTATAGTTTACAAAAATGACTCAAGTGCATGATGCTGATCCTTAAAAAGAAGCTTTTGTATTGTTACCCTAACTATTCATATACCAAACTGTACAATAGCTCTACTTTGTAAGATATTGTCAGGTAATCACCCGAAGAGGTTGAATACTTTAAGGATGCATCAAGTCTATGGAAGTTTGGTATATTCTGGATCATCGGAAGATATCATAATGACGTTTACTAAATTTCCTTGCTAGAAACATCTCATACATGTTTGCACTTTAGTCCTTTTAAGTGTTTGTAATGGTCGGTATCATCTTCAGCCAAGATTAATTAAAATAGTTGGATGATCACAAGTCAGTAATTGGCACTTCAGATTCTGAGTTGATTGTTTCTTTTCACTGTGATAACAATAAGTTTTTTTGTATTCCTTTGCTGGCATTTCTATGTATTTATTATGATGCTAAATGCAAGAAAATTTGCCAGCATGTAGATTATGATTTATTGAGGGTTTCTTTACGTATTTCCAAAACAGGCTCTGATCCTTGCTCGACTTCTTGGACATCGTATCAACTTGGACACCATTAAGGTTAGAACTTTTAGCATGTGTCATGATATCTCATCCTTCATTGAATAGTTCAAGTATAAATTTAATGACGGAAATTCTGGTAGATTGAAAGCTTGTACCCTGTAGAATTGGGACCTGATGTAATGCCCGTGGAAGACTTTTTGGTGAATGGCCTTCCCTTGCTTGATAAAGACATCCAAAATCGCATCAATAAGGCTTCATCAAATGGAAAAGTTCTGCGTTATGTCTGTTTGATTGAGGACTCCAGGTATTTCATTGCTTCTTGACTACATATTGTTATATGTACAGCCAGCTAGTGAAAATGAAATCTTTAATGAATCTCACGAGCCTTGATTCAGAAAGATCTTTTTGTGTCGCCGTTTAGCTAGATTTAAAAAGTAATTTCTTTTATTTATTGAAGTTCACACTTTATATGCTCTTCATCACGTCTTAAGCTGGTTTTATATTGATTCTATTTCTTATGTTATTAGTACATGCTTCTCTCATTGAAAAAGTTCTAAAAGAGCGAACGGTTTGTTTAAAAGCACACTGTTGTTCTATTTTGACTTGATATTAAACCAAACTAATCATTTAACACAGCTTTTCACCTCTTGCTAGGTGTGAAGTTGGCATACAAGAACTTCCAAGAGATTCAGCTCTGGGAAGATTGAGGGGAAGTGATAATGTGGTAAGATTTTTCTCAGCTATATTTTTTGCACTTTCTTCAGCTTCCACTCTCCAATTCCTCTTATGCTGACCTCCCAATCTCTATCATGAAGATTGATACCGCATGTAAAAACATCTTCTTATACTAGGCAAAAGTTTATTATTATGGCATACTGAATGAAAAGACAGTCAAGGCATGCTAAGAAGGGGGACTAACTTCGTATTGGAATTCGATATTCGACTAGAAGAATCAACTGATCTCTTAGGACACTATGATATGCAACCAATAAAAGAAATAAAAGTGACATGGAATGATTCTGTAACCCCATCTAGATAACTGAACTTAGCCATGAATTAGTTGAGAGAGCCGGGGAAAGAAAAGTCTAATCTCATAGATGCCGTCCTATCCACTGTCAGCAACCTCACTAATAGATGAAATCTTCAGGCATTGTCATGTATATCACACGGCTTCTTTATCTTGATAGCTTGTTCATGCATTCATATTTGTTTTCTAGTTTTTGAAGGAATTAATCTTTTGGGATGAACTCTTTTCTTCAATTCCTGTTTAATTTTTAGTGTTGAATAAAACTGCAGTTGGAGATTTACAGCCGTTGCTACAAGGCACAACCATTGGTCATTCAAGGTGCTGGAGCAGGAAATGATACTACTGCAGCTGGCGTCCTTGCTGATATCCTTGATATACAGGATCTATTTCCCTGATTACATGTCAAATAAGGTGAATTAAACAGTATTTGCCTGCATTAAATAAATTTAAATTTTGCTGATTGTACTTTTCAGTTTGATTTAATAGCGTGTACCAGACATGCACCATGGACTGAAAAATTCTATGCGCAGAAACTTGAGCAAAAGTTTTTGGTATGATTTAATCATGTTTTGAGTGAAGTAATTAGGCTTGATCTATAGAAGAATGGTGGTAGAATGCCAGATTATATGAACAAGTGAGATTCAAGGTTGTGTTTTAAATTTATGGGTTATATATCAGATTATCGAAAAAATAAAGTAATTCTACATGAATTTGAGCATGTTTGGGGTGTGTATAGTTTGTGTTGGCTTATTTTGAAGGTAGGTAAGTCCATGTTAAAAATCATCTTCACATTTGGAGCTTATCTTTAAGATAAACCACCTCAAACATGGCCTTAAAAAGTTTCAAGACGGGTTAGTTTTATGTTTGTGATCGAGATTCTTCACTAAAAATTAGTCGAGTGAAATGCAGTTAAACTTGAACTGATTGTTGAATGGAGTTGGCGATAATGTACGGACATATTATTCGACTCTAATTACAATAATTAATGAGAATTGAGATAGGGATTGAAATAATAATTTGTTTGAGGTATTCATGCACATTAGAAACTCGTGTTTTTGTTAGTAAATGTGGGCATTTTTATCCGGAATCATACAAGCAACATCACAATGGAATAAACTAGTTATCTGTTTAGTCAAAATTAGTCTGATTTTGTGTCTTAGAAAATCAAGAGTTAATTGTTCCAATAGTCACTAAACTTACGTCTATGTCTTCCATTACTCACGAAGTTTAAAATGTCGAGTTTGACCATTTTAAAATGTCGAGTTTGACAATTGAACTTTAGAAAACGTTGGATACTAGAATAATTTCTGTTTAAAATTTCTAATGGATTGGTGACGTGGCTGACCAGAATGTACACGTGGCGTCTCGTCAAACTGTTAAACTTTGAGATGATCGAATTTAGACCACTAAATTTTGGAAAATATCTTTGATTGCTCATTAAATTTTCAAAACGTCTTCTATTGCTTACTGAACTTTGAGGTAATTGAATTTTGGTCATTAAACTTTGAGATGATCGAATTTTGACTACTAAACTTTGAAAAACGTATTTTATTCGTTACAATAAATTTTGATTTAATTAAAATACGTTGTTAAAATTTGAATTTAATTTAATTATAACTATTGGGTATTTCGTTGTAAAATCAAAAATTAAAATTCATATTTAATAAAAAAATTATTGTATATTTCGTTGCAAAATTCAAATATTATAATAGACAAAGCTAGCAAAGTTGTGCAAATGAAGTGACTACTAATTGCAATGAAATACACAATGTATACGTGGCGTCTTGTCAAACTGTTAAACTTTGAGATGATCGAATTTAGACCACTAAATTTTGAAAAATATCTTTGATAGCTCATTAAATTTTCAAAACGTTTTCTATTGCTGACTGAACTTTGAGGTAATTGAATTTTGGTCATTAAACTTTGAGATGATCGAATTTTGACTACTAAACTTTGAAAAATGTATTTTATTTGTTACAATAAATTTGGATTTAATCAAAATAC
Source organism: Fraxinus anomala (assembly GCA_903798345.1). Classification (NCBI taxonomy): domain Eukaryota; kingdom Viridiplantae; phylum Streptophyta; class Magnoliopsida; order Lamiales; family Oleaceae; genus Fraxinus; species Fraxinus anomala. Next base: position 25,718 of record CAIGRN010093641.1, on the reverse strand, counting down.
GTTGTTAAAATTTGAATTTAATTTAATTATAACTATTGGGTATTTCGTTGTAAACTCAAAAATTAAAATTCATATTTAATAAAAAAATTATTGTATATTTCGTTGCAAAATTCAAATATTATAATAGACAAAGCTAGCAAAGTTGTGTAAATGAAGTGACTACTAATTGCAATGAAATACACAATAAATTTGTCATTAAAATTAAATTAATTTTACTTTTAATATTTGAATTTTACAACGAAATACACAATAAGCCTCTGTTTTGTCGGGATTAAAATTAGATTTTTAGCATATTTTGATAAAAATTGATTAAATGTGTTGTTGAAAAGCTGTGGATCCTCAATATGTTGTTAAAATTAATTGTTGACTTTTAATTTGATAAAATCTAGATTTTAATTCTTAACAAATATGGACTAAATTTGTTGTTAGAATTGAATTAAATTCAAATTTCAATCCAGAACTTAGCAACAAATTTTAATTAAATCCAAATTCATTGTGAATAATAGAAGATGTTTTTCAAAATTTAGTAGTCAAAATTCAAACACGTTAAAGTTTAGTGAGCAATATAAAACATTTTTTCAAAGTTCAATGAGCGACTGAAAGCTTTTTCAAAGTTTAATTGTCAAAATTTGACTATCTCTAAATTTAGTGGTCAAAATTCGATTATCTCAAAGTTTAGCAACAAAAATTTGACCACTTTTAAAGTTCAGTGAACAGTAGAATATTTTTTTCAAAGTTTAGTAAGCAATCGAATTATTTTCCAAAATTTAGTGATCAAAATTCAGTCATCTCAATATTTAACGATGGATTGGACACCACATGTATCTTTTGTTGGCCGTGTCATCAATTTTGTTAGACGCTTTAAACGGAAGTTACGTCAAACATTTTTCAAAGTTTAACAATCAAAACTTGACATCTCAAATTTCAATGAGCGATTGAAAATATGTACATAAGTTCAGTGACCATTCCAACAATTCAATAATGAAATGGTTGTGGCTCAATTATTAGATACTATTGCATAATGAAAAATTGATTTAGTTTTAAAATCATTTTTTATAAATTTGTTGATTAAATATATTAACGAATATGTATTTTGAATAATAATAAATGTGTCGTCTAAAATGGAAAGTTCGAAAGTGAAATAAAAACATTTAAAACAAGAATTTACACTTTGAAGATACGTTTCAATCGGGAATCGATCATTTCAATTCTCAGTAAATTTCAACAATAACATCGCGTGCCTATTCGGGAACCCTACAAAATTGTAATTAAAATGCAAAACGAATGACTTCTAAAAAAAAATACAGAAGGGACTGTTCTGAAAAACAATTTCACACGATTTATTAATTTTAAAATATGTAAATAAAAATTTAGAGTTATTAATTAGAGTAATACAAAATAATTAATAAATCACATTAAACCCGGTTCAACTGCTTTCAATAAATTATAATCGGTTTTCTCAGCTTCTTTCCCTTTCAGCCGATTTTCCCATGGAGAACTGCCCCGAAGGTACTCTCTCTCTCTCTCTCTCTCTCACACTTTATTTTCTCTCTCTGCCCCGAACATCCATAGGTACATCAAAAACCCTTTAATTTTTTCTCTCTGTTATGTTCATACATAAGGATCTATTCACTGATTCGGACGTATAGAAGTTTATGTCGTTTGGGTTTTCTTTTATCTGAATACTTTATTGGTGAATTTCCGAGTAAAATAAAATCTTGCAACTGGGTTTTTTGTTTTTGATGTTTATATGCCAAAATTAGGCTAAACGCGCCTATATTCATTATGGGGTTGGTGGTAGAATATATGCAAAATATATGGCCTTTTTCTGCATTTATAATTAATAATGATTTAAAAGCATCAGATGGAATAGTGAAAAAATTACCGGTGCCTGAAAGTACGAAACAGTTTGTTTACGCTATCCGTGAGCCTGAATCAGGGTCTATTATCTATGTACTGTCTGTTCAGAAATTATCAGAAAGGTCGGCTTCGGATGCTGAGTGTCTCATAAGAGCGACTAAGCCTGATGCTGTTGTTGTTCATGTGGGAAATTTTAATGATTCGGACATTATTGACTTGCCAAATGGCGGAATTGGGTCAATGAACAATAGCATATACGAGAGTAGTGAAAATGGTAATAGTGATGATGAGTACGCTGTACCGACATCGTCATTTGAGGTGTTGAAAAGATGTTTTGTGCATAAGACTAATAGGGAGAAGTATGAGAAAGTGGCAGGGAGTTTATTGTTGAAAGAAGTTTTTGGAGTGAGTTTTAATGCTCATTTTATGGCTGCCAAGAAGGCTGCTGAGGAAGTTGGTTCTTCCTTACTTGTGCTTGAGTCGCCTTTCATGAAGTACGTCATAGACGGAGATAGTGAAAGTGATTTGGACACAGGGGTAGAGCAGGTGGTGGAATCAGGAAATGGATTTCGAGGTGCTTTTGGTTTTCAGCCAAGTTATTTGGTTCCAGGAAGAAATATGGTTTCTGTGAGGTCGAGGGGTTTTTATGTTACGAATGATGTTCAGTCTCAAATGGTGAAATGGCTGTCTGCGTATTTGGTTCAGTCAAGTACCATTTCGAAACTCAGTAGTGAAGATGTTAGGCCTCTAGTTGATTATGAGGCTCCACAGTTTGCAAAATCTGTCTATCCATTGCTTGTTGATTTGCATGACATATTTGTTGACATCCCCTCTATGGGAAGGGCTCTGGCTTGTGCTCAGAAAATTCTTAGTGATGTTAACAAGGGAGAAATTGTTGATTCCCAGCTCCTATCTGAATTGTACTTGTTCCGTGTTGCAGTTGAGGGGCTGAGAATGGCCTTGAATAATGCTGGCCGGCTTCCTTTGAGCAAAATAGGAGACCCTATTTTGGCTAACACAAAGTTCTACGATCTTCCTGTAGAGGATCAGTCACATGCTATTCTTGCACAGGCTCTTCATAGCCCAACTAAGAAGTACAAATCAATAGTTGCAGTAGTTGATGCTAGTGCCTTAGCTGGACTAAGGAAACACTGGAACACCCCTGTTCCTCCAGAGATTAAAAGTACAGTTGAAGAGCTTATAACTAATTGTGGAGATAATGAGGAAATCCCACACCGGTGTAAGCGCTTGTTGGCTGATAAACCTGTGGTGGCAGTTGGGGCTGGTGCAACGGCAGTTTTTGGAATCTCTTCCCTCTCTAAAGTCATTCCCGCATCAACTTTTATCAAAATTGCAACCTTCCATGTCCCAAGTTCACTAAAACTTATCTTGACTCAAACACAAAAGGCCATTTTTTTTGCACTTGGCAAGGGTCTTGGTCCAACAAAAGTGGTAGCCCCAGGTTTGAGTTCTGCACTGAAAAGTTCTACCCTGAAGGCTGCTGTGTCTGCTGAGAAAATCCGTGCCATATCTCACGGTGTTATAGCGTCCGCAGAGAAAACTAGTCTTTCTGCCATGAGAACAGCTTTTTATGAAATAATGAGGAAACGCCGAGTCAGACCCATTGGAGCTTTGCCATGGGCTACCTTTGGATGTAGCGTTGCTACTTGTACAGGCTTGCTACTTTATGGAGATGGAATTGAATGTGCTGCAGAGTCATTTCCTGTGGCTCCATCAATTGCTAGTTTGGGTCGTGGAATCAAAAGTTTACACCAGGCATCGGAGGCTGTCAGGCAAGTTGAGAGCTCGAGGCTACAAAAATCAATAGTCTCTCCTGTACAGATTTAAGAATGCAAAAATTCAATGATGTAAGAATTTGATACTGGACTTCAGTGCTTATTATCTTCTTTCTAGTTAAGCTTAAAATGGATTTTGGCAATTTATTCTGTAAATAGAATCCAGATTCTGGAATGCTGTAGGTTTCATTTTGCGATAGTTATTATGTGGGTTGTACACTCATCAAAATTATAAAGAGAGAAAAAAGCACGATTTTGTACAGGTTCTTTTTCCTGGGTTTTATTAATTAATGATGCTACATTAGAGGTTCTAGAGGGGATACTAAAGAACGCTCGGTTTCTCACTTTATTTATACACAAGCCTCTACTCTTGGCAGTTGCAGTGGAATCTTAAACCATCTATTTTGAATTTTACTGCTGGAAATTCCAATTCGTTCCTATAATAAGAGAATGGATGGTCGACCCCCAGGGTGAGAAAATCTTATAATGTGAAGGCCTACATAAGTATGTACATTTATTGCACATTCATTATTCAGAATTTTTGTGTTGCATATTGGCTATTTTGTCATTTCAGGGAGCTCCAATTGTCGTGGTGTATCTGTTTGTCTATGGATGTATGTGAATGTATAATTGTGTATATAGTAACTCCTTTTTAGGCGTTCAGTTCACAATAGAAAATTCTGTATGGCAATCGACATGCTTATTGAAAGTTTAATTAGCTTATTAGTTCCAGGTTTAAAGATTCCAGGATTAGCTTGTACTTTTGTTTATAAACCATGTAAATAAGCAACTGTCAGTGCAGATAAACATACATTTGAAGATAGTAAATGCAATTGTTTGTTTAGATAAACTTGCATTTAGAAACATTGAAATAGGGACAAATAGATTGAAAATGACAAAGAAGAAATATCATTTTTTTAATTTTGTTTTTTCCGTGTTATGGCAGAAGATGAATGAAAGCAGATTAAGGAGAAAACGAAGGGATTTTGTATGTTATGTTTCCTTTTATTGTCCTATGTTTTCTAGATCTGAAAAATCTGTGGAGATTGGTTTTGTTTAGGTTGGCAGGGCGAGAGTAAGAGTAGTCGTTTTGATTCTTCATTATGGGTTTCATTTTCACTGAAGGAAGCCGGTAGGGGTTGCATAACATGAGCAGGATCAGGTTGTGATTCATTTACATTTTTCTTTTCCTTCTTCTCCACCAGAGTAAAATCCCTCGGTAAAACAAGAAATAAGATTGTTCTTTCATCTTGTCTCCTTTCAAGTAATTCTTGTTTGTTGGGATAGAGAGTGGACTAGGTGACAAGAATGTAATTACACTAACATACATGTGTAGAAGAGTGAAGGATGGTACCTGTTGAGGATAGAAGAATATTCTTGAAGCGAAGCGCGGGCAGGATAAGAACAAGGTCAGTGATGGGATGTGATTGTTTGGTCGAAATTTTTCTTTAGGGATGTGATCGGGATGCGATATTGTATGTGGGAAGAGGAATAGAGAACGAGAGAGAAGAATGAGGCACTGTATGGTAAGATATCTCGAGTCTCTATTGAAGGTTAAAATCAAATTTGCTGTGAAGTAGTGTTCTAAGAATGAAGTGTTTGTCCATTTGATACATGATGCATCTTGTTGCCTGAAATTATATCAGCATTGACAGATTCCTAAGGTTGAATTCTCGATCGTCGCATCTATCCCGAGAGTTCAGGTATCGGTCTCGTCCACCAGGGCAAGGCAGTGGAGCTGGACAAAAAGGCCACTTGGCGTGGTTATTGTCCACCTTTAATTTCACTGAGTGACCATTTATGTAACATTAATTAACTTCAGTGACTAAATGAGTTAAACAATACTTTAGGCCCTACTTGAAATTTCGTACAAACTTCAGATATCATTCGCGAAATCAACTCTTGTGTGGCAAAGGAATTGAAGCTGGACTCCTCCACATCATACTAGACGTTATTTTCACCAACTATGCCGTTTGTGTGACATTAATTTACTTTTTCTCAAAAAAATTAGAAAAAATCAATTTACTTCAGTGATTAATTAAGTTTAAAAAAGAACTTTAAGGTGCAACTTGAAATATCGCACAAACTTCAACGAGTATTTTTTATATAAACTCAACAAAGAAAACACCGGCGACAATAAATGTGTAATGAGAGTTAACTAATAATTGGATTTATAACCGTCAAACAAATGTATAGAATTCACTGCCCATCATAGAAAGTTGCTTCCTACAAATGCTGTAATTTAACTAGAATCGGATTTCGTTACTTGATTCGAACCAAATTGACACAATTCTCATATGAGCACTTATCCACTCTTTGAATGCCAAGCAATACTAAAATAATTGATCAATTCGATCATTTCAAAATGGGTACGATATCAATTAATTGAGGAAATTTCTCATTAAATGAGGTTCTCGCTGTGCTATACTGGAATGATTTTACGATATTATTTTGATATTATTTTTATTTAGGGTGAAAACAAAAATGTCCATGAGGAATACATTATAAGTTATAGCCTCCTAAAATAATTTCAAGGTGATACTAAAAATAATCAAATTTAACTTCCAATATCATTTTCTTTTGCATAAAGTCTACTTTCAGACAACTTAACCAATAATATGTGGATGATGAAATCGTAGCTCATAAAAATCCGTCATATTCTCTCCTGAATCCGATTTTCTACGTGCCGGCTGAACCATTTATTTATTTATTTATTTTTGCAGATGCTAAATGTAAGGCGTTGTTCGAAATTCATTGAATTTTTGTTTTTCCTTATAAAATCCAACAAATAAATCGACAAAAATATTGAAAACAAGAAAAAATGGAAGATGGAAAATTCACTATCAATGCAGAGGATCTATCGACAATCGGAGGTATAGCTACTGTGTCACTGCTGCATTCCTTTATACCAACCCATTGGCTGCCCTTCTCCATTGTTGGTCGCGCTCAGAAATGGACGCTGTCTCGTACTCTCGTCGTCAGTAAGAATTTTCCTTTATAAAATATCGTATTGCTTTTGTAACAAAGTTGTTTGTATGTAAATATTTATCATGTTGTGTCAATTGGTAACGTGATTTTGTATGAGAGAGGCAAAAGGGTCATCTGGGTTTTAGCTATCTTGAATAATTTTGGCTGCCTGGTGAGATCTAGCTGTACATTTCTTGATTAAATCTTGATGGGAAATTTTAAAAATGATTAAAATTGTTTCCATTAGCTGTTTATAACCTCTATGATTTAGTATTTTGATGAACATTGATTTGCTTATGCTGAGATATGAAAGACTAGAAAGGCAATGAGTTCGATTAGGTTTCTAGAATAAAAAAGGTTTGCTAGTAAATTTTGGGTGTCGGATATGATTACATATTGTTTGCGGCTGCCTCTGAGATGTAGAGTCACGAGAGTATCTTGAGATAAAAGCCCTATCGAATCTTCCACATGCTTTCGGGTTCTGCATGTTGGATGATTATTGATTAGCAGAGGAAAGTTGTACACTGAAGCCAGTGTGTGGTAAATCTGAAACCAAATAATTTTTAGTGGTTTTGTTAACTACAGATTTTAGAATAAACAAATCACACGGTTTTCAACTTCCTCGAGAAATTCAATTGCATAAACAATTCTCCTACCATCGTTTCCGTATTAAGTGATATTCGGCCAAGGTTTTCTTACATGCATCCAACTTTTCGACTGTGTTTTGTGTTTATAGATCTGAAGGATTAGTGGTGGCTCATGCTTCTACTTTGACAATACCATGATAGTTTATCAGTTGAAACAATATATAAATGTATGCAGTGGGATGTTTTTTTATTCCGCACGTTTGATGGTGCTGTTAGTGCCTTAGGGGTTGTATGACAATGCTTTTTTAGAAAAAAATTAGCAGATTTTGATAAGATTTCTTGAAATGTGTGGTTGAAAAGCTGATCTTAGTTGTCGGTCTTCTCAAATGTGTGGTTAAAATTGAAGTTTGAAAAGTTGAAAAAACTTTAGCAAAGTTTTATCAAACAATTGTTAAGTCCAAATCTTGGTTATAAATAATGGAATAAGAAACCATTACCTCCCTATTTAATGCTAAAAACAGACTTTTGGAGAGGTTTATGCAAATATGAACAGAACCTTTATGTATTTCGAATTACGTTTTCATAGGAAAATATTCAATCTTTTAACCATGACTGCCAATTTTCCTCCATGGAGAACTTAGATTGATTCAAACACAGTTTTTCATGAACTGTATCATCTTTGAATAAGGTCACTCTAGAGTTTCCCTTATATGGAGAAGCACTTCACTGTCGAATTACTAAATGAGCACATGGCCTAAATCAGGATGTGACTTACAAATAGTAAGATAATGGTTTGCTATCTTCCAACATCCTCCACTAAAAGCTATTTTTTCATCCTTCCCATCAGTCAATTTTAGGATGAAGTACTCGTGGCCCAGGCCCCAGGTCAATGAAGTCAATCTTCTGTTGAGCTCCACATTTTCGCAATTTTCTCACAGAGAAATTTGCACCGCATAGTCATAACCAGACCCTCACTAAGCATTTAGGCTACAAAAATATGCTGGCAGCTTTAGGTATACATTTTCAATTTAAATGAACTTATCACCTTGGGATTGCTTTTAACCCACCTAGACTTGATTTAATCTTCCTTGATTGCACGAAACACTCTAGGCTTTAAAAACCTATTTACAACTTTGGCAGCCGATAGAAATATGATTGGATAGATGTATTTTTTTTTAACATTTTGGAATGTTGTAAAATTTGGAATTGGCCATGCTGTGTCTCTGATCTCTTATTCTCCTAATGAATTTTGTTACGTGATAAAACGTAGTATTTAGATTCAAAATTTTGGTACTCGTTTGTCATCTAAAGCCCTTGTACTCTTTCCTTGAATGCCATTACATTTGTGTAGCCTAAATTGAATACAAGGTCATCAAATGATACCAATGTGTTCTGTGACTATGTTTCTTGCTCAAGTAGTTGTGATCTTTGCTAATGAATTATCTGATGCAGCTGCATTTGGAGCAGTCTTGCATGTGATGTCTACTGCGTTGCTTGGTATAACTGCAATTACCATAACAAACAATATTGCGGGCGAGGAAACTGTGCATAAACTTGCATCTTTACTGCTCATAGTTCTTGGTGGTGGTTATATCATACTGTTTCTATCTGGAAAGGGCGGTCACAGCCATTCCCACAACCAACCCATGGAAAAAATGGCAGTTGCTGGACTTGTTCTCGTCCCTGCATTGTCTCCTTGTGCAACCACTCTTCCAGTATTTCTTGCTGTTGGAAACTCATCCTCTATGATGGTGTTTGCGATCATAGTTCTGCTATTCAGGTATTTTTTTCACTGTATAAGTTTTAACCTTTTTTATTTTTGTTATTTTTTATATCATCATTGAATCCTATAATAATTGATAATTCACATCTGCCTATGAATAAAATTAATAAATCAAGATCTGAAATGGTAATACCCTATATTTAGTGTTTTACTTTGGTTGTGATAATATGCAACACATTTGGGTCTTGATAGTTTGGTCCTTCAGCTATTTTCCATCCTTTCTAATTTCTATTGTATGGGCACTTTGTTGTGATTATTATTTTCCTTTTAACTATATGGAGTTGTTGTTTTAGTTTTAGCGGTTAAATATGGGTTTCTGTTGAAGCACTTGATTGGAAGCTTAAACTGTTAGAGATGTAACATGTATATCTTCATTTTTCCCAGTTAAATTCTCACACGTGCACATTTCAGTGAATCGGTGGCACGAGACTTGAATCCAAGACCTTTGCCTGTTTTGAAGCACTTGATCTTAAAGCTCAATTTGTTAGAGATTTTGAGCAAATCGAATCTCTGGTTGAGATCTATTTGCTGAGGAAGAGAATAAGTTTGAAAAATGGATCATTTAAATCTTGTCTTCAACATGTCTCCTCACATGCAAACGGGGTTCTTTTTTTTCCAATAAGCGTGACACGTACACAATTCCATTAAATGGGTCGTAGCAAAACTTGAATCTAGGACCTTTGCCGTCTTTGAACCACTTGATGTAAAAACTTAAACTGTTAGAGAGGGTCACGTGTATATCTTTTAAATCATGTTGAATCTTCAACAGTTGCATTATACTTCCTTTTACTTTTCTAAATCCTATTATAGAATGCCTGGAAAACACTGAAATAGAACAAACTTTACTGGCTTCCATCTAGGTTCAAAAGCCAAAAGTTGCATGTCTCAATTTTGAAGATAGCTTTTGAAAATGTTTATAGATGTTGGGTGGACCTAGTTTTGCAGATCATGTGGTTTGGATTGAAGGATGGGTACTGATTTTTAATGTTACTGAAGGCTGCAATAAACAGTCTACATTCAGTGATTCAAGGCGTACTGCTAGCTCTACTACCATTAAAATTTGTGTTCACATTTGCATAGTTGCAGTCGTGTATATATATGCGTGCTCGTGTGTATGTATATATTTTCTATTAATGTTTCTCAAAATTCCTGAGGCTTGACATAGGATTATGATATTGGACTTGCAGCACAATAATTGTGATGACGTCATTGGTGGCTTTATCATTTTATGGTGCAAGTCAGCTCAAATTCCAATGGGTGGAACGCTATGACAAGCTTCTTGTAGGTTCAGTTCTATGTTTGGTTGGAGTTTTGACCCTCCTCTTCCATGACCATAATGGAGATGTGAGTTCCATTGGAGAGCATTTGCATAGGAAACTCACTGTTCTATAAGAATTAACTTCGGATTCTTGAGGTTCTGTTTTACTGAGAGTACAATTTAGCATACGTACGTGTCAATGCTGATGAAGCAATGTAAAACATTAGTCTTCTCTGCAGTATGATAGTTACTAAATATCGTTGCTCGCGTGGTGTATGTACTTTTTTGCCATTGTTGTGAGGTCGGAGTGACCACAGGCAATTTGTGGTGAAGAATAGATTTAAGATACAGTTTGTGCCTAACTGTTGTAAGTACAATGATCTTATACTATTTGGTTCCTTGGTTGCTGCATCTTGTGGTTGCTCTCTTTGTTCTGGTGATTGACAATGCTAAAATTCTAGAATTTCATATTAATATGATGAACAAATTACATTTAAGGATTATGAAAATTACAGAGACCTCCTCTTTATTTTCAAAAATTTCATGTTCTGAGGTTTACTTTTGGAAACTATTTCCTATTTATTTTCATTTTACTCTCTTGAACTATTGTGAAATTATTATTTTATTATATTTAAATTGTATTTTTTTTTTCTTTTTTATTATAAAGATATACATTTTTGTACTTTTGAGTAAAAGAGATCCATTTAATTAAAAAATCCATGCCTTTTGAATATGGTTATTTTTATGTTTTCTAGTATGACTTGAAAAAATATTAAAAAGTCAACATAAATAAATATTTTAGAATAATTTTAAAATTTTAATTGAAAATTCCATTAAGTATATTATAGCATTTTTTCTAACTAATATTTTTTTATAGGGTAATTAGCATGTAACGTTTTTACATTTTTATTGTGGAAAACGTTTTTACTTTTTATTTTTTAGTATTTTCACCTTTATTTTCATCTTTTATTGCGCAAGATGTTTTTCATCCATTTTCACCTTTCCGTTTAAATAAAAGAAAAAGAAAGAACTAACTGTAATCATAATCCCAATTTTCTAAAAAAAATGCAAACGAGTTCAAATAAATTATTAAATGACAATTAGCACACAATGTTACTACATTTCATTATTATTGTGAAAAATATCCACACCTTCATTTTTTTTTTAGTATTTTCACCTTTAATTAAACATTTGATTGCACAAACTATCATTTCTATCATTTTTAATCCAATTTCTCAATAAAAAGATGTGAAATGACGAATATATCCTCCTATTTAAATAAAAAATTATAATTAATTGCAACCATCCCAATTTATTTAAAAAACGCAAACGAGTCTCAAATAAATTGTTAAAACTTAGGAATTAATCTTTTTTTTTAAAAAAAAAGTTCAAATGAGTCCCAAATAAATTATTAAAAATTTTAAAAATAGAAAGTGCAAACGGGTCTCAAACAAATTGTTAAAAAATAAAAAATAATTTTCTATAATTTTATTTAAATAAGAGTGTATATTCATAATTTTACGATTTTTATTGAGAAATTTGATGAAAATAAATAGAAATGATGGTTTGCGCAATCGAATGTGTAATTAAGGGTGAAAATGTCAAAAAATGAAAGGTAGAAACATTTTTTTTTCCAATGATAGTGAAAGATATGGACATTATGTGGTAATTACCATTTTATTAATTTATTTGGTACTCTTTTGTACTTTTAAAAAAAATTGGGACTATTATTGCAATTAATTCTTTCTTTTTCTTTTTATTTGATTAAAATAAAAAGGTATATTCGCCATTTTATAATTTTTAATTAAAACAATAGACGAAAATGAACTTTTGCACAATGAAAAATGGAAATAAATGGTGAAAATGTCAAAAAAAATAGAAGATAATGACGTTTTTTACACGAATAACAAAAAATAAGGACATTATGTGCTAATACATTTTTTATATCTTAACATTTATATAAGAAAATTGCGGTAATATTATCATAACTTAAAAGTCGGCATAAAAAGTCAATAGCTTATTTTTTTATTTTATATTAAACAGAGACTTGAACACTTGCCAAATCGGACCGCGTAAAAGTAACGCTTTTCAATTATACCTTTTTTACTTCAAAATAATTATGATTACAGAGAAGACTCTCTAGCCGAAAATTGTGGAAAAAATTCTTAGTGGAAATGGTAAAGTGGGGTCCACAATCCACGCAATGCTCTCTTGTCATACTGTGCGCCTTTTCAATTGCATGCAAACTCAGGACAAATCCTCTCTCTCTACACTGTGTGTTTGTGTGTGATTTGCCTTTTTCATTTCTGACAAACTGTCATACAAGCTTGAAAAGTCTCTGAAAAATTCTCATATCATACGGGTTGTAAAGTTTGATTTCCGGTCTCAGATAAGCTTTCTCAGGTAAAAATCGGATATACAAGAACGCTGTAGCCCATAATTTTCTTTCTAGTTTAAATTTTCAGAAGCCTCTGTGAGTTTTTGATGTGGGTTCAATTCAGTTATGTTGCTTTGCTGTGGTGTTCTGAATCTTGATTGACTTGAGTGAATTGGAGTTTTGATCTTTTTTTATTTTCTTTTAGTAATCTGATTGGCGTCGATTAATTTGTGAGCTAGATTCATTAGAATTTTGATTGTTTTGATTTTCAATTTCTGGGATTTTTCGGGTTTTGGATTTTAATTTCCATGGCCATCTCTTTCAATTAACTTTCACGGGCTTCTTTAAGTTTTTATGATGCTTAATTATTTTCTTCTGGAATTGAATTTTCGTGTTGTTCGATTTATTTGTTATTTTGTGTTATTTTTGTTGATTTTGATTGTTATTCATGAATTTGTGTGGTATTTCCCTTCTAATTTTATGAGTTTTCGGAATTGATTGATAATTCAAGGTTTCCCAGTTTCAAAAACTATGCTGTGATTTGAAAGACTATTACTTTTATTGCTTATGAATTGTGCATAATCTCATTCTATCATCATCATCATCATCATAAATTCCTTCCTTTTATTGATTGTTGCGCGATTTTTCATGGGCATCTTCGCTTTTCTCTAAACGAGCTGAATTCATCACGGTTTTGTTCATGTCAAATCTATGGATCTTCTTGTCATATCTGTTGCTTATGTCTCTTGGCAGAAAACAAGCATGGGGATATGGTTTTAGATGATGAAACAGAATCGAGTTACTATTTTGGTGCTATTAAACTGATACTGCTTTAAGAACTGTCCTTCTACGGAAAGCCTGTATTTTTCTTGGTTGATTTTATTCTGTCTTAATTTAAATAAGTTCTGCTATGTTTCTCAGCAAAACTTTTCTGATGTGATTTAAGGGATTAGGACACGTGGTCATGGTCCTAATTTGCTCCTGAACTTTTCACATCACCAAGAATCTCGCATGCTGATTTGGCAATCATTCAATGGGGGCTTCAAATTCTAGATTGGAAGAAGACAAGGGCCTACTGCTTTGTCGTGAGCGAAAGAAATTAATCAAACAAGCACTTAATGGTAGGTGTTCTTTAGCAGCTGCTAATATTGCTTATATAGAAGAATTGAAAATCATAGGAACTGCTTTGAGGAAATTCGTTGAACCTGATTCCCAAGTTGAATCGTCCATCCATATTCCAACAAGTGCGACGCAGGAGCCACACTCATTGATTGAGAGGTCTGTCTCCCAGTTTTCACTTTCCTCTCGGTCTCTGTCCCAACATGTGGATACCACTGTGAATAAATCACCATCTCCTTCACCTCCAATCACAAGTCAAAACCAGGCTCATCATATGAAATTTAGAGGTACATTTTCCAAGAAAGTTGAAGAAAAGATTTCTCTGCCTGTCACAGTATCAGTTGCTTCGACTACTCCTCTGAGCACTACTCCTCGTTCCACTGAAGGACCTGAAACATTATCATTTGAAACACCTTCTGTCCCATCAGAAACTCCACCGTGGGATTATTTTGGTCTTTTTCATCCAATTGACAATCATTTTTCTTCACAAGAAAGCAGGGGATTTGATCAGGGTTCAGAGTACTTTGGAGAGATTAGAGAGCTCAGGGAAGATGAAGGAGTTCCTGAACTGGAAGATGTAGAAGAGAAGGTCTCCTCAACTGGAAGGGTAGAATCTCATGAATCAGAAGATGAATTTGATGACCCTTCTACTGAAACACTTGTTCGAAGTTTTGAAAATGTGAACAGGGCAACAGAAAATGTTATCAATAATGATGCACTCACTATGCCCTCAGACACTGTAGTATCAGAAACCAAGTCTGGGGGTGAACAAGTTAATGGGGAAAATGAAAATGTTATGGGCGATACACCTATTATGTCCACAGAGAGTGCAGTGTCAGAAACCAAGTTTTCGAATGTGAAGAAAAATAACTCTCCCGATTTATCACCATTAAGAGCCACATCTTCAAGATTTGAGCATTTGAATTATGTGAAGATTACACCAATGAAAGAATCCGAGGTAGAAGATACAGCTGCACCTAAGGACTTCTTTTTGAGCATGAAAGATATCGAGCATTTATTTGACAAGGCATCTGAATCTGGAAAAGAAGTCCCCCGGATGCTTGAAGCAAACAAATTCCATTTTCGTCCAATTTTCCCAGGGAAAGAACGTAATATCTCTCTTCCTCTCTCTCTCCCTATCTCAGTCAATGACATGCATGATCTCTCTTATATATGCTTCTATGGGTTTTTAGTATTCTTTTAGAGCAGTAGTTAATTTTCCAGGTTTGCAGTGAAACTCAATACCAATTTTACTACAATATGGAAATTGATGTACCACTTTTATAGGATTCATCTTTAATGCATTGTAGAGAGACGTGAATAATTTGCTGCTCAATCATTTAGATAAGTTGGAATCTTGCTCTTATTAATAAAACTGGGAGGAAAAGGAAGGCCATTTGTTTGCGTCACATAGTTATATTTTTATTCTCTCTTATAATGAATACGTGAAAATTCTGCTACCAAGAAGCACCGAAATGCAGTGTGCTCCTAAGACAGTAAATAGACAGATTGCTTAAATTAATATTCTTCTTGTTGCCTTTTCTGGATATTGTTTTAACTTTTGTGCAAGCTTATTAAGGAAATATTAAGTGGCAGGTGGATCAATGACCTCAGCATTACTGAAATCATGTTTCTCTTGTGGGGATGATCCAAGTGAGGTTAAGGAAGGTAGGTCTATCCATCTTAATTCTTCTAGAGCATTTTGTTAGAGACTGTGGTATCAGATACTTGGTGGTGACTGTCTGTAAATATGGCATCTTCATCTTTTTTGATGGGAAAGAACAGTAATGAATCAGTGTATAATTTTAAGTATTTAGCCTGCTAAGTGTTGTAAGTTCATTGTTAAATTTGACTCTTTTTATATCCAATAAATAGTAACTTAGGTACAAGGTTCCCTTTAACTACCTTCAAAACACCGGGAATTGGCGATTTACCTACTCAGTGACTTGAGAAGCTTAAAATGATTAGAGAAACATGAAGTGATTAAATATAAGAGAAGAAATATATGGAAAGGTAATAATAACGTATGTATCTTATCTAAGAGGCTTGAACCTTCAAAACTAAAAGAACAATGTAATCTTGTTGCCTGTGACACCCTATAGAGAGAAACAGCCAAGCAAGTTATATAGTGGCTACTTTTTCAGTTGCTAAAATATCCTCAGTGGAGTGGAATGTGACATCACATAGTTATGTACTGTCTCCAAGATGTCTGTCACTTAACCGAGTCTTGGATGATCAATTCTCTCTCAACGAACTTAGAGTCCTTTCTCACCTTCCAATTTTCTTTGATGATATTTTACTAGGTCAGACTTTTGGTATTAGACAAGATGCCCTCGTTTCTCTGGCCTATTTGCATTAAACTACACTTTATGAAGCAGCTCGGCTTTTGAACATGAACAATGCTTGTTGATAAGGAGTTGACCTTATAGATATACATCCACGTATCATCACGTGTCATGAACATTTTGTATCTCTTATTCGAAGGTTGCTATTATACGGGTTTGTAAATATGGTAGGCACTTACCAACAAATTAGGCCTTATTCCCATTAACTTTAGGGTCAGTTACATCAATCCCTTTCCACTTTATTCATTGCTAGATCTAGTGGGAGATCTAAGGAAACTAGATTCTTAACAACTACAACAAGCGATATTAATTATGGTCTAACCACCCCCCAACTTGGTCTACCGAAAACGCTTCACTTTTGGCACGGAGAAATATTCAGGTCGATGCAAAACCACGACTTAACCACCTAAGTCATCATTCCCTTAATTTATCCTCAATTTGTGCCACCACCCCTTGTTGGAATTTATTCTCATTACCTTATGCATTTTAATATGATCGCACCTCCACCTTAGCATCTTCATTCGCTACATTAATCTTTGAATATATTAACGTGTGACAACCCAACACTCATAACCACAAAGCATTAGACTGATGTAGAACTTACATTTTAACATCGATGATATCTTCCTATCGCATAAAATTTCCATAGCACATCTCCATTTCATCCAACCCACCCTAATCCTATGCATTACATCCTCCAAAAGTAGAGTTACCATATAAGAAAATGGATGAACTCATGACATTGCTCCTTAATTTTCTGCCAAAAATTCGACTTTTGATGTATTTCATGCCTCATATCACTTTTACATTTAATTCTTTGCTGATCTTATAACCAGAAAGAAATTCTGCAAAGCAAAAGGCATTTGGCACAAAGTTCAATTATTAACTATTATTTCAGAGTTGATTGATATGGTCATGGAATCTTATAGAATCTTCGTTCACAATATGGAATGATTACTTATGTATTCTATTCATTTATGAGATTCTTATATGGTTTTCAATTGCTTTGTCTAGAGCCTCCTCAAACTTCTGTGAAGTACTTAACTTGGCACCGGACCATGTCACCTCGTTCAGCTTCATCTAGGAATCTTCTAGGCACGAACTCTGTGGATGATGGTGAGGATGTTGCTAATAATCTCTTTGACAACTTCTGTATGGTCTCTGGAAGCCATGCCTCGACTTTGGATAGGTTATATGTGTGGGAGAAGAAGCTTTATGACGAGGTTAAGGTATGTTCTGAGTTTGAGTTTGCACTACTACATATAATAATAAAAATTATGAAATTATTTTTTTGGCAGTCGCCGGGAATTACTTTATGGCAGTTTGAGTTTTACACTTATACTTGACAAGCTTATATTACTTTTCGCTGTACATAGGTGTCATGCGGTTCTGGATGTAGCGTTAATTTACCATTGGTTTCTCAAATGAAAAACTGGCTGTTAATAGGAAAAAGTATGAAGCTCATATTTCAAGATGCCCAGAGATTTCACCTTTGCATGAATGAGAGAATGTTTCAATATTTTTCTTGCTTTACTTATTCGAGCTAGTTTGTGCACACTTGGATGGTATTTTCTTGGTCAATTCTATCTGTGACAGAGACTACTCAACTGTAATTCTTTATTTGCTACATCAATGTATGGACACAAACTGATGGTTTTCTTAATGTATGGTCAATGGGTGATTACGTTCCATTAATTTTAACTTCATATACTTCTACAGTTGAGTTTTCATGTTCCTGACCAGTAAAACAATATGTTTCAGAAGTTTGATAATTTATTTGCGTAATATTTATCGGAAAATGAGTAGAGAAAGTCAACTGATACCTGATACTCCTTTTTCAGGCTGCTCAGGTGCTTAGAAGTAATTTTGATCAGAAGTGTAAAGTGCTTAGACAGCAAGAATCACAAGGAATGAAAACTGACAAAACACGTGCTGTAGTCAAGGATCTGCACTCAAGAATTAGAGTTGCAATTCACAGAATTGACTCAATATCAAAGAAAATAGAAGAAATTAGAGATACGGAGCTTCAGCCACAACTTGAAGAGTTAATTGACGGGTATGTATTTATCATTGGCTTTTGCTGTTTATTTGATTAATTTGTCACTGAAATTCATCAGGAATATTTGGGATTAATTCTGAACTTCATAAATTTGGAATCATCCAAGTAGAAATATAGAAACAGGGTATGTCTTCTAACATGGAGGAGCTCTATTTATGAGTCCACCCCGTCTAGAGACTCAATTCAGACTTTTAATCACATGCAAATAAGTGACTTGCTTCACTTTGACCAATAAAAAGGTATTTATTTTCAAAATTATTTACTTGTACGAGAACTTATAAGTAAATTTTTTAAGATTAGCCAAATGTGCACTAATTCTGGGCATGATCTTTGTACGTGAGTGGCTCTGTCATCACTATCAATCCTCAGCTCAGGCTGCCTTATTTTAGAACTTTACGTACACGATCATTTCTAACTTTTTTGGAAGTATTGAAATTTGATAAGAAAACTACTATCTTGTTGATTCTTTTTTGATTTCATGTTTATACCGTAAAAGTTCATGACGTTAGTTTGTCTTTCTTGCTTCCAATTCGGATTTATGATTACCCTTATTTCTTGTGGTGTTCCACCTATTAAGCTTCAATGAATTACAAATGCTTTGATAGGACAAGAACAGTTTGTTGCAAAGTCCAGCAGTCTAATATAATGTTGTCATTGAAAACTGATGATTAAGTTAAGGTCTAGTTGTTCTTATTTTCACCTTTCCCTCCATAAAAGAGCAGTCAACCAATCAGTAGTTCTCAGAGACGTCCTGAGATTTACTTTGAATTTCTCTATGAGAGACATGATTTATAAGGTTAAAGAACATCCAATTTGAAATGACCTTTCATTCCATGATTTTCTTTCTATTGCATATGATTCGATAGAGACGTAAAGATGGTCTGTGTACGGAAACCCAAAAATTTGTTTACATCATTACATGACGACGACTACTATTAGCAGTCTCAGAATATCCATCATAGAAACATTTTCCCTAATTTTTAGAGAATTTTTATCTGGCTTTGCTTATTGATATCATATGCTTTACTCTTCTTGTTACTGATAGACTGAGGAGAATGTGGAACATGATGCTTGAATGCCACAAGCTTCAGTTTCACATCATATCAGTATCTCATGCCCCCCCTCGAAGCACAAAGTTTTCTGTACAGTCAGATTCCCGGAAACAGATTACTATCTATCTCGAAAATGAATTGAACTCTCTAATGTTGAGCTTCAGAAAATGGATTGGTGCCCAGAAAATATACGTGGAATCTATAGATAAGTGGCTGTTCAAGTGCGTCTCTCTTCAGCAGAAAAAGTCAAAAAGGAACAAAAGGATGAGGCCTCCACCTATAAGAAACTGTGGCCCGCCCATATATAACATGTGTGGTACCTGGTTGGAGATGATTGAAAAATTGCCTTCGCAAGAAGTCGTGGAATCTATCAAACATTTGGCAGCTGAAGTTGCTTATTTTTTACCACGTCAAGAGAAGAACCAAAGGAAGGGTGGAAATCACTCTTATTTGAGTGCCTTCCAAGCTGGAACCAATGATGACAATTCAGGTATTAATATGTTGAGAGACGAAGCTTCCGAGGATTGGATATCAGGTTCTGATCGGTTTCGTACGAGCTTGGTGGGGTTTCTTGGCCAATTAAACAACTTTTCTGAGTCTTCTGTGAAAATGTTCAGTGATCTCCAGAAGGTCATAGAAGAAGCAAAAGAAAACTACCAACAATTCAAGTCTCAATCTTGAAATTTATATTGCCCAAATTATAGTACAGACTAAGATTTTCGGTATGGCTGCAAATGCTGGATAGGGTACATATTGAAAATAAGGAAGAAATAATCTTTTAGGAATATAGGGACAGATAGATTATGGCGTGAGATTTATGGAGCAAAAGAAATAATAAGGTAAAATCTTAGGACTAGATGGAAATAAAGGGATGCATAGAGCATATATTTATACTTATACAGGTGTGTGCATTATGTTGGGAAGTTATAGGTTTATGATAACTGTAAAATTTCTGGACAAGTATATGTTTTGTAGTTTGATTTGCATGTTTTGAATCATAGGGTATTGTACTTTTATAAATGCATTATAGAAATGTTGATTTGAAAGACTTGTGTAACGATATTTTTTCGAGACCTGTCTTGTTATTTTTTTTTTGTGTGGAATCAATCATTTTATTGTCCTATATTAGAGTAATGTTATTCACATTAACGGTGAATTGTCATGTATTTTGATCCTCATTTATTAGAATTCATTTTCAATCAAATTTTATGTGATTCATAGCTTTTATCAACTTTTCAATCACAAATTTTCTCCAATTTCTATAGAAATTTACTAAAATCTATATTTTAACGAAATCAAATAGGGGTTAAACAATAAATTAAGGGATCAATCGTCTCCTAGACTGATGATATCTACTAAGAAGAACAATGTCTTGCTCAAGTTCCAAATCAAAAGCAAAGTTCAAATTTAAGTTTCGAAATTGCAGTCTCAAGCAAGTCAAGTTGTGTAATCAAATTTAATTCAAGCCTTGAGGTTCAGAACTCGGGTCATGTGGCCCCTTTTTTTGGACGCCTAAATGGCCAATAAGAGGATTTAGCAGTCACAAGATGATTAATCCACTTTGTAATTTTCTAAACACCAATCTCTAGCAATTTCTATATTTTTATACACGAATTTTGTTGTACAAATACAAAATCAAAATTGTTTTACAAATTCAATGTATAATATTATTTCATTCGTCCCATAAAGATATATATATATTCATTTTCACACAGATTAAATAAATGTAATCAATATAGTTGGAAATATAGATTTTACTTGCATATTTTCTAATATATCCCTAAATTAAATAAGGATTTAAATGAGTAATGCATATTTGTTGATAACAAAGTGCAATAAATAAGGGTAATATTGAAAAATTAAAAAATTAATTATACTCTTATAAATAACCCATAAATTGAAATAAACAAAAAAGGAAAATAAATTTATGATGGAGGAAAGTTTTGTCTACCATAATCTCACACTATCATCACAATCTTTAGATACAATATTCGATTTGTCGTTAAGTGCATCCACGGTGACGTCACACCTGACCTTAGTTGCAATTTTCCATGTTTTCATGGACCCCACCTTAAATTTAACGGGTACCTTTAGCCTCACCACCAATGGCACCATATTTTCATTCTGCGCGTTTATTAACGTCGTCTTAACGTTGCTTTTCAGAACTATATTGGACCCCTTCAACGCCGTTTGAAATACCGTCACATTGCTATTCGGCTGGTAAAAAGCAGGAAAAACACCGTCGCTTAGCTTAACGTCGTCATAAAAAACATTAACGGCACTGTTTTTTGTATAGTATATGCCGATCTTGTCGTTAGGATTCTCCGCCCTGATACTGACGTCAAATTCCGGTGATATGAAAGGTACTGATGTCAGATTCATTCCTCTTATAACGACGGAGGTTATCGTGTACTTCGGCGCTTCTGGACGGAAGACGAGGTAGAACACTCCGGCGGCAATAGCAGCGGAGACAATGAGTAGCAGTAGGAGGAAGAAAGTGAAATAACAGCAACGGCGAAAGCAGCTACGTTTTTTCCCGCGTGTGAGGGCATGGAATTTGAGTGCGGTTTCAGGTGGTGGATAGCGTAGGATTTGCTCTCTGGGGAGCTGGACCACATAAGTCAACGGAGTCGGCGGCACTGGTTTCGAATTAGGAGCTGGTTTAGAAGCGTCTCCGGAGTTCTCCGCCGTGGGCGGTGGTGCGTCGACGTTGATGGGCTGAATTCGCTCTTCCATTCCGATTAACAGTGTAGAACAGATTCAAAATCAAATTTGAAAATTTCTGCTTAAAAATCAATTGTAATAAGAGCTGAGAAAATGGAAGTGTGATCTATACGTGTGTATGAGAATATATAGGAATCAATTGAATTGGAAATTTGGAATTGTACGTGTAAATTAGGCGCCGCGCCGCGTGATTTGCGGTTGATTTGCATTAATCGATGCTTAAAATGGAAAAGAAATCCGAAATAAAACAAAACATATTTGTATGTAATTCCTTCTATGTTTGATTTGATCGCGAGTTTTAGTTAATCTGTAGTAATTAATTTTCAAAATAGAATTTTACAGCACATTAGACGAGAAGTGATATATCACACAAATCATCATATAGTAGTGCAAGTATCTAGCTAAAATAAGTATCCAAATTCAAAAAAATAAAAAAAATAAATGACGATTTAAGTTGAAAGTGTTAAGTTGTGAAACCTAATTTATTGTCGATACGTGGATCAACTTCAGCTGTTAGATTGTTATGGCAATTGGACGGGCTAAGAAGCCCTAATACCAGGAATTTCGATTTTATCTTAGTTTATTTTATAAATAGGGATTCATCGTTAGGGTTTTGTTTTATTATAAAAAAATGAAAAACAAATTAGAGAAGAAATTGTGTGCAATTTTATTTTATAAACTTCTTTTCATAATAGTAAATTAATGCAACGACAAAAGATGATGTAATTTTATATTGAGACGAACCTCTATAAATCTTTTATGTCATTAGTGACTATTTTTCTTTTTGCAAATTGATCGCTCTCGATGAAATAGAATTAATGTTTTCAATACTGAATGAAAAGTGTAGATTGCTTCTTGAGATAAACAAATAAAGAGAAAATGAAATTTGTTATATGGAGATTGTGTGAATTTTCATTACATATATGTTAAAGATTGGAATCTGTCTAAAATGATTTAAAATAAAACTAATAAAGTGTATTGGAAAGATAGAATAAAAGTACATAAATTTGTGTATATTATAATGAGAACCAAAATTTTATATTTATAAGAATTAAAAATACATGATAATAATTTTTAGGACTGCAGAGATACAATTGTCATTCACTAATAAACTTATCATTTACCATATTCCTCCTTGAACAACACGTTATAAAATTTTCGTTTCGTTAAAATCTTGTTTGATAAAAATTCAATGAGACAAAAAAATCAAATGAAAAAAAAAGAGTATAGTTATTTTAGAATATTAAAGATAAATACTGTCTCATTAAAACCTTGTCAGAAAAAATCCAATGAGACAAAACATAAGCGAATGAAAAGGAATACAGCTACTCCCCTTGATATTGATCACTGAAAGTCTTTAAGTCGACGCATTCCAATCACGTGAACTAATTTCTTGAATGTAGATGTTTGCAGTTCTTTTGTAAATAAATCAACCACATTGTCACTTGAGCGAATTTGTTGAACATTGATGTCACCATTATTCTGAAACTCATGTTTATGAAAGAATTTTGGAGAAATATGTTATGTCCTGTCACATTTGATAAGACTCATTTGAGTTGTGCAATACAAGTAGTCTTATCTTCATATAAAATTATTGGATTATTTTTGCTAATTGCTCTATTTTTATTTGAAGATTTTTATATTAGAATCGAATATCATCGCTTCAAGCATGCCATTAATTTATCAAATATAATATTAACGAATTGTCCTTCCATGAGTCAATTTGAGTTGGAACATTTAAAGTTGGTATGTGAAACTATCAATCTCTTTGGTCAGTAAATGCATCTAAATGAATTATCATTCAAACTTTTGATTCGAATTATCTTTTGCGAAGATAATGATCCATTTGTACATTATTTCTAACTTTTTAATTCCTCCCCTAATATTGAGAAAATTGTCCAATCAAATAGATAATTAGCAAACTGCGTTATAAAATATCATCTATTTGAGATAAAGATTCAAACTACTCATTTAGTCTCAACATTCTTTACTTTCAATCTCAATGCATTGTGGTAGATTAATTTTACATATAATGTACTAACAAAATAATCAGATGGAAAAAAATTGGGCTCTAACCATAAGCAAATTATAATAGGAAGAACTATTATGTTGGCTGATGCACAATAAAATTCCCTAAACAGAAATGAAAGTACTTTGTTCTCAATTGTACATTATTTTCTCAATAATACACATCATACACTAAAAGATTGAGATTTAGGCTCACTAACATTAATAAGACACATCATCTTGATTATATAATTTGAAAATTATGCTAATAATTTGAGCAATACTTTCGCAAATTTTATGTTGCGAACATCATACAACATCTAATAGATGTATCAAATTTATNTCATCTTGATTATATAATTTGAAAATTATGCTAATAATTTGAGCAATACTTTCGCAAATTTTATGTTGCGAACATCATACAACATCTAATAGATGTATCAAATTTATTAGATACAAATAATATCTAGATGGTCAACATGGAAGATGACGGAACCTCTTGTATCACCCTAATTAATTTTTAGAAATATAGTGAATTATGTCCCTATTAGTTGGTGATGGCTTATTTTCATAAAAGAGAACAAACATTATACAGAATTTCATTTGATTAAAGAATCTTTTGGTTCTTCGTTGAATATCCATTTGAAATTTTAATTTCACATTATTATTGATTCAGTAATTGTCCAACTGTGCATGCCAAACAATAAAATATAAAAGTTATTGAACTACTAGTTCAATATAATATTTATCAAAATGATTACTAGAATTTAGTGTAGTATATCAATTAAGAAACTCTATTAAAAACTTTGTAGGTTTTTTTTTTATTAATGGAGAACAAATTACAAGCAATAGTAAATTTAGCCATTTATATAATATAATAAATTTATCCCATCATATCATACAATATTGACTCTTCTAGAGTCTCAAAACAATATTCTTCAGAAATTATTCTTCAAGAATATTGATATAAATAAACTATTGTTTTTTAGAAGAAATTAATTAAAATTGCATTTTCCAGGATCAATAGAATATTTACACTGAAATGTTGAAATTGTGATTCTTAAAAAATAACCACATAATATTCTTCAAAAATATTAATAAATATAAAATTGTGTTTCTTCGTAGCAACACAATATTTTTTAAAAATATATTGATTTATATTAATTGATTCAAACAATTCTGCAATGTTCTTTTGGAATATTTAAATATCTTAATCGTATTTCATTCTAGAATAACAATAATATCACGCATTTCAGGAGTAATAACATATTATTGTTTAGAATAATTATATAAGGATTTACTCTTCATAGTAAAAATATAATTTATTTTAGATTTTATATTATTATGCTCTTCAAGAGCAAATAAAATATAATTAGAATATTATTGAGAATTATAACATGCTATTTTGAGAGCATATTATATTTTACTATTACTTTTTCAAGAGCATTATATCAATATTCTTCTAAAATATTTGAAAATTATAATTCATGCTTTTTAGGAGCAAATGATATTCTTCTAAAATATTAATTATAATGTTGTGCTATTTCAAGAGCAACAATATGATAGATTATCAATTTAAAGTTTATAAAGGGACATCTAAAAATATTGAATCAGAGTAAAAATATTAATTACCATACAGACAAGATGTAATCTAAAAATTAATCAACAAACATGTATTAGGAAAAAAATCTTTATATATATATATATATATATATATAATTGACTAACGGGAGTGTTCTCAACCAAGATTTTAGTAGATTTATAAAAGATTATAAATCCTAATG
>CAIGRN010093627.1:0-11184 GCA_903798345.1 Fraxinus anomala | reverse complement strand
TATGTATAATTTGGCAATCTATATGTATATTAAATTGAGTTTGAATTGACTAACTTTATTTTATAAAAAACCGATTTTTAATAACGAATGTAGATCCCAATAAAGAATAATCTATTGATTAAACTATAATACTCAAAAGAGTTATTAGTATGATTATATGTCGAAGGTAAGCTTAATCAACCCTTAGGTGATAGTCGAAGCTAACCCTTTTGGGGAATCTAAACTCGAGATATAAAATAGTTAGTAGTAAAAAAGAGATACCGACGACAAAAGGTGATTATCTCGATGCTTTTAAAAATAATTTTAATATTGAGTAGAAATATTTAGGGGTGCACTATCCCAACGCTTTCATAAATAATTTTAATATTGAGCCAGAAGTGTTACATATTGAAATCAAACATTGATGATCTTATAGTATAATTAACGCTGCGAATCAATCAAGAAATTTTTTAACTCAAAAACTTCAATACTATTTGACTTTAAATTACAACATCAAATTTGACTCAAATTTAAGAGCATCTTTGAGCCCATTTTTTTTTTCTTCAAAAATCTATTTTGGAATAGTAGATTGATGAAAATTGTGCGATTAAAAAATAAGGAAATATTTTGGATTTGTGTGTAATATTATTTTATTGAAAAATGTGTGATTGAAAAAAATAGAAAGAAAAATGTACTTTAAAAATAATAAAAATCAAACAAGCTCAATATCAAAATGTAATTCTTCCATCTTACATATGGATATTAAATGAAAAGAAGAGACTCTCCTCGCCCCTTGTCCCGCTAGGAATTTCTCCAAAGTGCAGCAACATGATAGAGATGATGATGGAATGGGTATGGAATGGGTCGGCTATTTTCTGTCTCGTCGGATATTTTTGTTATTTTACCTAGTTCCCACCAGTGTTCTAAAAGGTGCGCCTACCTAATTATTAATTTCCCATCAGTGCCTAGGCGCGAAGGCGCGCCTTATTATTAATTTTTTAAATATTTTTTTAATTTGTTTTACAATTTTTTTAAATTAAAACTTAAATGTTGATTAATAATTTAAACTTGTCTTGTTGTTGAATTTTTTGCAAAAATGTATAAAGTTTCTATAAATTTGTTTTAAGTGTTTGATATGTATTATTTTTAATTATTAAATGATTTTTTGATTGGTTAAAAATGAAAATAAGAAAACGTTTTTCTACACTTTTTTACACATGTCTCGCCTAAACTCGCTTAACTCATAACTTGGCCTCTATACACTGCCACACATAACGCCTTTTAAAACAATGATTCTCATACCCAGTTAAAGTGGGACAGTGTAGGTCCTCTACCCCATTTATCGCCCTATTTATTTTTTATTTATTTTAGTTTTTGCTTTTATTTTTTTAATATCTTTAGTTAGTAAATATTTTTGAACAATTTATTTTCTCTTTAAAAAAATGATAAATCTTTTATTCTTGTTTGACAAAAAATTTAAATTTTAAATTTTAAATGGGCGGATAGTGTGGCGGGTGCTATGTTTTTCGTACCCACTTCGAGACGATAACCCCGTCACGTTTACTCGGTTATGTGGATAATCCCAACCTCGAATGGGGCCGTTTTATCATTCCTAGGGTGTGTTTGAACCACATTATTTTGGAAAAATGTATTTTTGAATAGTAAATTGATGGAGAATGTGTGGTTAAAAAAGAAGGAAAAGTTATTGATGTGATAAAAAATATTATTTTATTAAAAAATGTGTGATTAAAAATGAGTAAAAAAATGAGAATAAAAAAAAATAATGTGTACCAAACATGACCTAATCTTTGTCGGCTTTTGGTAGCTAAATTGCTCCATTTCTCACAAGAAGAGTGCAAGCTGTTATTTTCTATGTGATTTGGGCCCCCTCCCATGAAACTGTGCAATAAGGACAGATGCCTGCAACCCTAAACAAAAGATCACCATGACTGATGAACCGGAACCTTCTCCAACACTCCGTAGGGAGTACAAAATTTTCTCTTCATTGTGCTAAAATAAAAGAAAAAATCAAAGATTACTCTTCGCTGACTCTACTAGATTCCTCTTAATCAAATATACTCCATCTAGCACAGATTCTTCCTTGTTGTCTGAAAGATTCACAAACATTTTCTTGAGAGTTTTTAGGTTGGAAATAAGTGGGCTGTTTCTGTAAGAACTCTTCTCGAACTCCAAATTGTGCAATTGATCATGATTTCTGCACTAATTTCTAGTACAAACCCATTATTTCCAACCAATACAAGAACCCAAAACCAATCTTTATGCCCCTTAAAATCCAGTATTCTATGTTCATGGCAGCAGAATCTGAATCTCAAGAACACTATAAACAAATGCAAAAGTCCCAAATTTCAGTTGATAAATCCAGTTGTCATTAACCCATCACATGAACGTTTAAATCAGAACAAATATAAACCGAAGAAACATCAAAAGGACGGATTTTTCCAGATTATAAATCAAGAAATGATGGTTTTGTGTGGGTGTGGGTACTATGTGAATGGTTTCAGATGCTTCCCTTGGTTGGCACTTAATTTTCACATGGCCCACAATCTTAATATGCAACCTTCAACATTGCAACTTGTGCAGAACTCTGGTAATTTGCCTATGGTGGCCAAACCTTTATATGGGATCTTGTCTGATTTTCTTTATATTGGTGGTGCTCACAGGATCCCTTATGTTTCAATTGGAGGTAAAACTTCATAATTTGTCTATTTTTTATACTTGCCTATTGTTTAAAATTTATTGTTGTGTGATATTTGAGATTGTAATGAGCTCTCTTGTTTAATACATTTTTATTTCTGAAAATTGTTTGATCTTCGCTGGTCTTTTGGCTTGTTTGTCCTCAGTAGCCTTTCCAAAGTCAACCTAACCGGTTTGTTTTGTTTTTGAATTCGGATTGCATTTAAACTTCTTGAGTGTTTTTGAATTCGGATTGCATATAATTAGAGGGCTTGAGTTTACATGAATTTATCTTTCTCAAAGGAATTATGTTGTTGCATTTTCTCCTATTTACAGATTTAATTGGGTGTAGGCTTTACGATTTTACTGTTAGTTTTGATTAGTAAAAGTTTAACACATTTCACATGTTATCTTTGCTTTGTAAAAAAATTTCAATCATGCTTGGTGTACAATGTTAGATGACAACTTTGTTGACATGCGGCATGTTGTCATTGGATAGTTTGAATGACAATTTATTTTTGCAATCAACAATTTTTTGCCTAACTCATACATTGTCACCAATGTTGTCATTCAAAATTGTACAAATAGCTTAATCCAAAACTTTTTCACAAATTTCTAATGTTAGCTTCAATTTTGTTTGTCTCTCTACGTTTGACAGTATATAATGAGAAAAAACTGTGACAATATGAAGTGATGAAAACTGATTACCTTCTTTATCTCTTCATTCCTTAATATAAATCCATTTTTGTTGTGTTCATTTCAATGCTTAAATCCAACATGATAAAGTTAAACCAATTGTACAAAGTCGCAGAACTGGAAATAGATAAACAGCAGGACCCGGATCTATCTGATGCTTTGACTGTGATCTTCTTTGACGACCACATATGTCATACTGGAATTCTCTGTAATTATTTAGTAAAATAGTTATAATGTACTGTAGGCTCGGCTTAATAGAAATATAGAAACGTCATGTGTGATGACACATTTCATGCCGTTAATTGCTTTATTCTAAAGTATTTTTCAACAGAAAAAGGAAATGCTTCGATCGCAAACATACTTCTGAATTTGATTAACATAACTGCTTAAGATTTGTGCCCATCTAATGACACAAATAACCCTGATATATCAAGCTTTTCAGTCCTTTTGCAGGTTTTATCTTGGGGCTCATTGGCTGTAATCCCAGTTGCAAGTGAAGCTCTTCCAGCTCTCATGGCATGTGTGCTTGTTACAAATCTCGGAGCATCGATTTCAGAAGTTGCGAAAGATGCACTTGTTGCAGAGTATGGCCACAAAAACAAGATGCTAGGACTTCAGTCTTATGCATTTATGGCCTCGGCAGTGGGTGGAGTTTTAGGAAATTTACTGGGTGGATTTTTCTTATTGAAAACCCAACAAACAAAATCCATGTTCCTAGCCTTTGCAGCTTTACTCACAGTTCAACTCACCATCTCTGTAAAAACAAGTGAAGAGTCCCTTGGTTTAGCTCAACCTTCGAATTATTCTCCTGTGAGGGAATCAATCTCAGAAAGTATCAGAAAACCGTTTTCCGATCTTATAATGGCGGTTAAAGAAGAGAGAATATTGCATCCTCTTCTTTGGGTTGTTTCTTCTATCGTGATGGTCCCAATCCTATCAGGTTCTATCTTTTGCTATCAAACTCAATTTCTAAATCTTGATCCATCAGTTATTGGAATGTCACGGGTGACTGGGCAGCTGATGCTTCTTTCTTTGACTTTACTCTATAATCGGCTCGGGAAAAGTTTTCCCATGAGAAAATTGGTTGGAATTGTGCAGTTCTTATATGCATTTT
The DNA here is from genome assembly GCA_903798345.1 of Fraxinus anomala. Lineage (NCBI taxonomy): Eukaryota > Viridiplantae > Streptophyta > Magnoliopsida > Lamiales > Oleaceae > Fraxinus > Fraxinus anomala. The sequence continues at coordinate 6,701 of CAIGRN010093627.1, read as the reverse complement.
CCCTTCTTCTTGATCTGGTACTTGTTAAACAAATCAACGTTCAACTGGGAATCCCGAATGAAGTGTTTGCTCTCTTCTTTTCTGGCTTGGCCGAAACTGTTGCACAATTTAAGCTCTTGCCGTTCTATGTACTTTTTGCAAATTTGGCTCCACCTGGTTCTGAAGGATCTCTAATGTCTTTCTTAGCGTCTGCCTTGTGTTTATCGTCTATATTTAGTGGGTTTTTGGGGGTTGGATTGGCTTCTTTTCTTGGTATAACATATGGTGATTACTCGAGCCTTCCTCTTGGAATTATGATGCAGTTTCTTGCAGCTTTACTGCCACTTTGTTGGATTGATTACGTGCCAATGTCACTTCCTGCAGCCGAAAAGGCTAGGAAGAGAGGTAGAAATAAAAGGAGTCGAAGAAATAGAAGGATAGGAAAAGTGGTGTTTGATTCAGTGTATTCTTATCGGCGGGAAAGAGAAACCGATATGCAGAGGTGAGAATCCTCTTCTGTAAATACAAATGACCTTATGATGTTTATTAGTTAAATAAAGGAAGTATGAGATCGTGCAGAACTCCTATGTCAATTCTTGGAACTGCAGTTCTTTGCTTGCCGTGAAGGTGAAATGTGAACATAGGTGCTGGCATCTTTCGTCCTTTCTTCAAAAGGAATTGTGATTGCATCAAATTAAGCCTGACCTTTTAGATCATATTTTTGAAATCACTGGAACACTGGAAGCAATACAATACTTCTATGGACCATCTTTGGCTTTAATCACATGGTTAAATAGTTTGAATCTACATGGAGCTGAGAGAACCAGCCAAATTTTCTACCACAATTTCAGGAGTTGATTGTGAAATTCTGCCCAGTAAGAAGCATCTCGATAGTTCTCTATTCTTCCTGACTTTCTTTTCATGGGAATCAATTGCACCATCTTCAGAAGAGCCCTTTGTGTGCTGAATACAGAACTTCATCTACTCTGAAAGTGAGTTCATCACTTGTACGCTCCTAGACAGATTCTTTTATATGCGTTACACCATGCTTTCATCAATATATTATTTCTTTATTTTCCCGACTCAAGGTTGGTTTAGGTGGTGTTTTGCCATGCATGCCATGTACATGATCACTCTTCCTCCATTAGTTTATAGCAAGACTTGCTGAAAATTGAGTTTAGATGTCTGTATACTAAGCTCATGTGTACGAAGTCATGAATTGTCTTTAGCTCTCTAGATATTTTTTAATGTGAATACAGTAGAAGAAGAATAAGGATGTTTCTGATAGTTATTATATCAGCAAAAGAATAGTAGGTTTTATATTTATCATCTAAGTGCTACAAGTCAGCTAAGAATAAGTGATATGTAGAAACTTTCTCCATCTACTGTGCTATGACTTCATGCCTAGAAGAGAATTGATTTGTAGTGTCTGTAGATAGTATTTCCCTTTGAATCTCAATTTACAAACAGTACACATACAAGATGACAGAGATTAAAAAATATGAACACGGGTGATAAACATTGTGTTGCACACAACACTTTACTTCCTTCCTGAAAATAAATCAGATTTTAGTTGAGAATGTTAGGTTGATGAGATCACAGCCACCGATACATATAATTCAATTAAGATCTGAATAATTGAAATCCTGTTGGGAGTACTGCCCAAAAGTCTGCCTGTATTTAACAGAATGAAACAGATCATATTTTAATTTCTGTTGATATTCTTGACAAAATATAAAAAAGTGAAATTTATTTTTGACAAATGTGAAGCATTAAATTACACAAATGATAATTCAAGAGTTAGAATTGCACAATATTTTGAAGAAGCAGTGCTATAAACCATTGCTGTTTGTTTTCAGATAAAAATTAAAAAATTCCCAACTTTTTACTTCTCAGAGTTCAACTACTGAAACAGCCCAATTAACATTAGTGCTTTTTAACCTTTAACCCATGAAGAGGTAGCACAACCTGTCTTCATGGAGTATAGCAAAAACACCAGGAGCTGTAGGACATTTAACCTTGAAATATATTTATTCTCGTTTTCTTGGCGTGTAGCTGGGCTAAAACAGTTTAGTTGGATATTTGGTTCCCAGCATTAGATTGTACCGGACGATATAACTGACACGATTTCAGCTACTCTTTTTCCTTAATACTCTAATCTACCTTTCCAAACATGCCATAATTTGAAAAGCTCTGGTTCTCTATGATGTAGTACTATTGTATTGAGCAGAAGACTGAAAGACTATTCAAATTGGTGTCAGTAAGAGTTCAATGGAAATTTGCAACCAAAGTGTGCTGGTTAGATATCTTTCCATGAAAATCATCCAAATTCCACAGACCATCCCATAAAATATCCTCATTTGAGGCCTTGGGTCCGGTTGCATAGCCATTGATCATAGAATATAGAAAGCCAAGCTCATCAGACGCGTTCTGATATAGGATTTCTTGCTTCATTTGAGCTAGAGTTGGCACTCTATTTTCACTCTCATCAAGAAATGATACGACTTTCTTCATTTTGATTTGATCTTCTTCTTGTTTTTGTTGCTGTTGTAATTGAAACCGCTCCCTTCTCAGAAGGCGGGCTCTCCATTTTTCAGGATTTTCCGAAGAAACTTCTCCTTTTTTTCTTGAAATGACTCCTCTAGTAGTTCTTGATTTCATTGTTTGATCTTCCTAGTAGACTTCTAGCAATTGTTGACCGCCTGTTCTCCAAAACTGGTTCGAAGTGATCATGTTCTAAATTAAAATATCACGAGCTCGTTTGGTAAGCTAGATTATACAGTCTTAGATAGTGTTGAATGAGAAAAATATTTTTCTATAATACTTGCAAGTCCTAGTATCGCATATATATGTACCTGTTACCCCATCTAGCATGTAGCTCAAGAATTATATGCTCTTCATGTGGGGGTACCTTCCAGCCTAGCTACATTGTTCCATCTTCCTTCACCATGCAATTTGACATACTGAATGAGCAACTTGTCTTCTTCTGCACTCCAAGGCCCCTTTCTCCACCCTCCTATGATTCCCCATCCCATTTTGTGCCATCACTTCCATAGACTTGAGAGAAGTGTTTTTGTTCTGTACTATGTAGGATTTATTCTTAAAATTCCCTGACATAAAGTATCAGTATAAGTTCCATATTTATACTTGGTACTCTGGTCTTGTTTCATTCCATCAGTCAATTGATGTCTTTGTCAAATTGTTAATGTGCTCCTTCACGTAAGTTAAAGATTACTTATGCTGTATCATTTTGAGTTGTGGAAGTTTCCAAAGTACCCTTATTTATATCCTGATTAATATATGAAATTATTGTACTTTTGGATTTTTGGATTCAAAGTGGGATTTTTTAGATCATTGATTGGGATTTTGTATTCTAGGTGGGATTTTGATAGATCGTTATCATATAACTTGACAATGGTGTCTGTCGGAATTTTTCGAACTCTTCGTAGATTAGACACACACTAGGCATTTTAATCCGTTCGAATGGAGAGACGTGCTGTGAAGGTGAAGATATGTATCGACTCTGATTGAGCTGTAGGCTTATAATTCGTCGGACAACCTCCCTTTACGAACCAAATGTGAGGGAGAGTTATAGTAGAGAGTAGACCCCATTTTGGGTGTTGACCATTGTTGCATACAAAATAACTTAGAAAAGGCTATTTTCAAGTATAAAATTAGTTTTTCGAAGTCACCTAGTTGGAAACATGGGCGGTCGAGAATGTCATTATAAAATGATGAAAATGACAACTTAATTTGATTCGTTTTATGTCGATAAGCTCCAATTGCATAATAGGGACTAGAAAGAAAGTATCCTCTCATATGTTTATAATTATTATAGTCCCATCTTTTATTTCGATAGTTTATGTGATTCCATGGGTTATACCTATTCATACAAATACCTCGAAAACTCCCGCTCGTTATTTTTTCACATATTAAGGATGCGTTTGAGCCACATTATTTTTGAAAAATGTATTTTGGAATAGTAGATTGACGAAGAATGTGTATTGAAAAAGAAGGAAAAATTATTGATGTGATGATAAATATTATTTTATTGAAGAATGTATGATTGAAAATGAGTAGAATAATGCGAATGAAAAGTTTAATGTAGTTCAAACATGCTCTAACTATATTTTTTTTTCATCTGTTGTCGTCGATTTAGCTGTCCGTCGTCAACGCCCCCTATTGATATTTCACAATCTAAGAGGATATTTAAAGAATATTTGGGTGCTTAATGCTTGAACTTGAAAACAACTAGAAGGCCAATAGGCCTTCACCAAGTTGGGATTTGCTTACATCTTAAGAAAATATCTATATATACATAATGATTAATGGCCATAATAATTAAATATAATTTGTTGGACACAATTTTTGGCATTAAGGCTTTAAAATATTGGATTAATCGTGCTCTAGTGTCCTTAAGAGGACAGGTGGTACTAATGCGATGAACTTTAACGTAGTACTATGGTGATCGAAAAAAATGTATAATTTGTGTCATGATATTTGAATAATATTATTCATCAGCAATAGTATGTAATAATCACATTGTTTAATAAATAAAAACTATATAAAATAATATGACAGTGACTGACTACCATATAGATGGTAACCGTTTATCACCATTGTTGATTAATAAATTTATGACAAATATATGTTAATAAATCTAATAAATTTAAGCATATTATTCCTCATTTGAGCTTTGGAGGTCCTCTAACGATACCTGAAACATTCTATTTTATGCCCCGTCCTTTCCTTTTACCAATCGTATTAGGTAATTTTTTCAGAAATATATCTTTACTTTTATGTATTTTTTAAAGAAGATACTTTCAAATGATTTCATAACAAAATTCCTTGCATACTTGACGATGTGCGATATATCCCATAAATGTTGGAAATCGCAGAAAATGTCTGTTGGACCGACATTAAGATCCATTAGTATGATCATTAAAAATAATAAAAAAAATGCTAAAATTAAAAAAAAAAATATTTTAGTTGCAATATCTAAATTTTTTATATTTTTGCAAATTATACTCAAATTTTTTATATTTGCCATCCACAGTTTCAAACATTTAAAATTTAATTTTCTTCTCCATCCCATCCCACCACCCCAACCCACCCACCTACCTTATCCCACTTTACTTCATCTTCTTCCCCACCTCCAAGTCTCCACCACAGCACACCCTTTCCATCTTTAGCGACCAATGTGAATAAACATTCCAGCGACCACGAGTTCTTTCAACCCAACTTTTCATTAATCCCCTCACCTTAGCACAACACCATTCAAACAAAGTTTGTTACGTGCAAACTAACTGCAAAAGACATTTGATTAGTAGAGAAGCAAAAATTCCGGAATGAAAAAATCTCTAAAACATTGATGCTATTTGTTATGTTTGTGACTCAAATTTCATGTGATTTGAAAATTTGATTCATGTAGGAAGTTTAGATAATTTTGGTTTGGAAGTCCGGATTGAAAAGGGATTAAAAGTCATCATGGATTCAACGTTTAATAAGGGAAAAGCAAGACGTTGTTGATACAGGGAAGCAACTTTGACAGCCAAATCTGACTCCAAATTCTAGTATCCATTTGTTGAAAGCAATAAATGTTAGTAGGAGCAGGAAAAATAAATAATTGATGAACCTCAAAATATGATGCTCGGACTCAGGTACGGGTATCGGGTACGGGTACGTATCTAAGTGTCGGATATTTTATTTTCTAAAATAAAGTATACGGGGACATGGATAAAAGGAATCCAAATTTCGGAAACGGATAAGTGGGTACGTTTTTCAAATTTCAATTTTTTTACTAATTTCGGATGTCATTTTGAATTGACCAAAATTAATTATTTATAATAAAGGAAATTGGTATTTAATAAGGGGTTAGAGAAAAGTGCCACCGGGTTGTGGTTGAAATTAGAATAGCTTTGTATGATAAAGAACTTGACCAATATGTTACACTTGAAGCAGTGCTTGTATTCTCATTGCTTGACAGAAGATGGATCTTTGGAAGATTATCTATCGGTGTTCAAGGAAATTGTCGCTGATTTGGAGACCATGAAGGTCAAGTACGATAGAGAGGATTTAAGGCTGATATTGTTATGTACGTTGCCGCTTTCGTATGTGACTTTTAGAGATACTATTCTCTATAGGTGAAATACTCTTACTATTGACGGTGTATGTTATGTACGTTGCCGCTTTCATATGTGACTTTTAGAGATACTATTCTCTATAGTTGAAATACTCTTACTATTGACGGTGTATATGATACGCTTTATTCCAACGAGAAGATGAAGCATTTGGTCGTCGGATCTGAGGCTCGAGGGTCTTGTTATTCGTGAGAGGAAGACATGTGGTCATAGAATGGACAGAGTCAAGGATTGCAATAGTGATAAAGTCTGTTAGTACAACAATAAGGGGCACAAGAAGAGGGATTTTGCTATTACATATCAGAAGGATTTTTCCATCTTTAATTATTTAGTTGGATTCTCAACAAGTGGTATCAGAGCGATTCGAGTATCTTTTTTATTTTTAACAAGTGGTATCAGAGCCAAGTATTTTGGTAGTTTTTCAAGAGGTCCAAATTGATTATTAAAGGGAAGTTTGAATAAAGTCAATTATTTTAGGAATGACAACTATGAAATTTGAGATTCTGCTTTTGGATCGCAATAAGATTTTTTGTTATGACAGATTTTTTGTTTGGATGCTGGAGGAGAAGTAATGTAAAGATC
>CAIGRN010093624.1:0-12000 GCA_903798345.1 Fraxinus anomala | reverse complement strand
GTTTGTTATCTTTACATTATTGCACTTTACTTTAAATTACTATTTATATTGTGTAATATCCATACTTGAATTAAGTTATCGAACTTGCATAGTCAATTCTAATATTATACTTGTGCTTATTATTTGAATTAATCTATAAATTCTTTATTTGCTTGAATTTAGATTAATTTTTCGAAAAAGTTTTATAAACCAATTCACCCCCTCTTGGTTAGTTATTCTTAAGCTAACATGGTCGACTGTTAACAGTTCTCCTTAACAGTATGCCGATTGTTAACAACGTCAAAGGTATTTTTGACTTTTTGTTTGTAAATGTTATGTTTTAACTTTTTTTTTAAATTCTATTTACTGATCAAAGGTCAAAATGGAAATACAAGGATAGTTAATAGGCAATTTCCACTTATTTCCTTGTCTTTCTTTCCCTCCTATCTTTTTTTCTTCCTTAAAATTCCTTCAATTTCTCCTTATTTTCATCCTAAAATTTATTTCTGTGTTCATTCTCCCACCTGGGTTTTTCCAAGGTCACATAATCAGACAATTCGCTCTCTATGTATACTGTATGTACATTAACTTTTTTCTTTGACATTTTTTGAGTTTGAATGATCTTTTTTTCTTTCTTTTTTGGTAAGATTCATATCAAAATGGTATTGGATTGGATGGTATGTTAATAGCTTCTTTCTTCTTATGTAAATTTATGTATAATTACTTGTCTGCTCAATAATTTTAGTGAGTTTATAGTTTCTTGAAATGGCAATACGAAACGGTTTTCTTTACTTTGTATATACTTTTTTTAAATAAGAATTTAGTTGCTTTAGATCTCCTGTATATCTAGTAACGAACATCTACTAATGGTGAAAAAAATCCACATAGCCTATCCCAAAGTAATCAGGAATAAGGATTAGATTGTTGTTGCATATGCTTTTTTAGTGTGCTTGATTCTTGATTGTCCAAAGAGATATTTGTTCTTTTCCTTTGAAAGATGAGTATATTGAGGACTACTTGCCATTCTTCTTCTATCTTTCTCTTTTATGGGATTGATTAGTTTCTTTTTTTTGGTTGGGAAGGGGTGATCAGATAAGTTTCGAAAATTGGGTAGCAATGTTTTGCTGACGACATAAAAGGAATTTTCTATATGATCCCTCTTGTAATTGAAGCCATTCATGGGGATTTCAGTCGAGATATCTGCACGGGGAATTAGTTTGTTCTCACTTCTTTGAGCCGAGTGGAGTTTAATGTAGATGGATCTCTTGTTTAATGCTGATCTGATTATGAAAAAAAGAATCCGATTATGAAAAAAAGAATCCGCCCGTACATGCGGGGTGTATTGAAATGCTAAATTTGTCATATCTCTAACAGATTAAACTTTTCAAATGAGAACACCTATTTTTTGGAATTTTCTAGTGACAAGTCGAATTGTGATTATATGAAGAAAATTTGAACCTTTTCTCCTAAAGACGGTTTGATACTGCATTATGTAAATTTTCACTTAGCAGTTTTACATTTGTCTACTATGTAAATATTAAATTATTACTCTCATTTTTATGACAGATTCAAGCACTATAACATGTTGGAACTATGGGATGGTTGCATTAATCTACCAGAAGGTGTAAAGTTTAGGATGTCTCTGTATACCAATTCCAAGGATTATTTTTTGTAAAACGAGGCTTCAGAGCAAATTATTCAGTTAGATAGATATGACTTAAGTTTTTACGGCTAATCATAGTTGTTCTGATCAAAACCAACTGGAGATAGATGTTTTTTTCTGGTGCAATTCTCACAATAGGTTGTGTTGTAATATGGATTTCTTCACTTCCTTACCCACTGACCGAATGGATTTTACCACAAACTACAGTAGTTTCGTCCCACACACATTGGAGTAAAAATCCCCCTCTATCTGTTCAAGATGCTGGTGCAATTGCTTCACTTAGTTTTTCGGCCGTTGTGAATCAATCAGCGGTAATTTCCAACGAGCGACCAAGAGTTTCTCAACGAAGAAGGAGAAAACACCATGAGAACTCGACAGTGGATACTCCACCATCACCACCTTATATTGTTAGAAAACTGCCTTATCACTCGGTTAGTTCCTCATTCTTCTCATAATGACTTTGGAAATTTCAATTATTTCTGTTACCTTTCGTCCTCAAGATATTTCAATATATGCAGAGGCACGTATTGTCATTGACACCAGATGAGGCACTTGCATTTGCCAAAAGAGAGATAGAAAATGCCCTGCTCTTTAGTGAAGATCCTGAACTCTATGCCCCCCTATTTCGAAATATTTCTACTTTCAAAAGGAACATCTCACTATACTTGTATGATTTTTGTTTTCTGATTAGATATTCTTAGTGCATTTTATTAGGTGGTAGTAACTAGTAACTAGGTAGAACTAATGATATAATTCAACTTGATATTTATTGAAGATACAACTTGAACTTGACAATGCATTGATCATAGGAATGTTCAAGCTTTTACCTTTCCAAGGATTTTGATTCCACAGATTATGATTTTTTACTACATTTTTTCAATCTCTATTCAACGGCTAAAGAATATAAAGAAATTTGATCATTCCCGCCTCTATTATACACTCCTAAACATATTAGTTCTCAGAGCACTATATTTTGTTCAGATTTCTCATGCGATAATTGTAAACTGTAACTGGATCATGCATTCAGATGTGGAGGTGAAAAGGCAGGCAATTGATCTTGCAGAAACCAAGATGAATCTTTTACAGGCTATTGTAATATGGTTTAATTGTCATTCAGTTATTCAATAGACTAACAGCAGTATTAGTACTTTTAAAACTCCAATTGTTTATGCTCTGTGTGTTTCAGTCCTACATTTAGTATTTACTCCAACTCTATAGACAGAAATTTTTTTATTTTGGCATGAACTTTCTCTTCCCATTATTTTCCATCATTTCCAGAATACTGTCTTCTTTCAATATACACTGCCTGAACACACCAGTTCCAATATCGAGTTATGCTTTAAAATTGATGTTCACACTGCATATTAAGAACATGGTCTTCCTTGTTCTCTTTTATGGGTTTTCGTGAGTCCCGAGTTTTGTGTAGAATATATATATCTATGTCGAGTATTTTACATATGATTTATTTCAGGAGCTATGAGTGGATGGAATACATACTAAAAATTTAGATTTACTAAGAAGGGAATAGTCCTATTTTTCACGAGCCTCATCTCATAGGAATTTACGTGTTGGAAGGATGGTTTATGAAGTTAATGGAAGAAAACAGGCAATTTGTAACAAGGGATCCAGAAAAGGCTCACTTGTTCTATCTTCCATATAGTGCACGTCAGTTACAATTGGCTCTTTATGTCACCAATTCACATAATCTCAGGCCGTTGTCAATATTCTTGCGGGACTATGTGAATATGCTCGCGGCAAAGTATCCTTTCTGGAACCTCACTCGTGATCAAATCATTTTCTAGTTGCTTGCCACGATTGGTTACGGTATATTTATGACATGTACATTTATACACGCTACCTATTAAATTATACTTTAGCCACAGATTTCTATGGATTGACCTCTAGTCCCACTCCTGAGAGCAATAATGGAAAACACGAAAAATAGAAAGAAAAAAAAAAACACATGCGCACAGATTTATACTAGTTCACTTTAAATGTAAGAGCTATATTCACTTGTCGCTGCAGATATTTTAGCATAATGACGCAAGATTCTCCAACTGATTTGACTGTTGGAGTGCGCACGGTCGACTCTACCCTATCGGAGGAGGTCATGTGTGACTAACGGTTTGTTCAAGTGTGTATGAACAAGATTGCGAAAAGCCTTGATATCTGTTGGTCACGTTGGAGGTACATTTTTTGGAGTCAACCATTTTTAACACTTTCATCTTTTTTAATACTTATAAAAAATAGCCACTTTTGAAAAGGGTAATTACTTTTGATTCAATTGTCTCATTGACACACATTAATTCAATCACATTTTAAACAAATATTGAATTCAAATTAGAAACAAATAAAAAGTAAGTCACATTTGGTCTTAATTGTGTGAGTAAGTCACCCGACAGCCCATAACCGAGCACTGCCCTTCGCCGCAATGCGGAGTCACCCTCATGGAGAGGTTAAAGCCGTCAACGAGACGCCATGCAGAGTCGGAGAAAATAAATATCTTTAAACTTCTCATCAATAACAATCTGTTTAAATGTCCAACATAAAAACAATTTAGAATAAATGGGCTAACTTTGACCTTGATTATCATGACAACAAAACAAGTACAGGCACTGAACGAATCCGGGCGAGAATCTCCGCTTTTGCCATTATTTTGCAAGATTTCTCATATATGAGAATAGAGTAAAAGCTAGAGCTATTTATGAGAAAAATAACATGTTATAGTGCATACACCAGTCAAAATATTCTATAGTCTAGCAGCACGGAGCTGTTGCTTAAGCAGAGGCCTGATATACTCGTGATAGCCATCAGGTATATCCGATTCGTTTAGAGGATCCTTCCATGCTGCGTCGTATAGTTTTGGATATACATTTCCATCATAACGCCCAAGAATTGATCCGAGGTAATGGTCGGTATAGTTGAACGCATCAACAAGAGCTATAGCATTTGGACGAACCTATAAAACAAATCACGAGTTCAAAATTAAGAACATGTCATTTTCCAGGATCCCATAACTAGAACAAAAGAAATCTGTAATGTTGGTCGCTAGCCAGTAGCGCTTCTGGCAACTCAAGCACCAACCTCTAAATGGAGCATCTTAATCCTCAAGCTTTCAGTTTAGTTGCAGCAGTTCGGTTTCCATTCTTTCTTTTCTTTTCATTTTCATTTTTCTTTTTTGTTCTTTGTTATTGGAAACAATGGAAGAATGGCCTTTTCAACATTCATTAACATTCTAGCAGAAAATTGGGAGAAAACCACCCACAAGGGCCACTACTGCAACTAAACTGAAAGATCGGGGATTAAGTGTTCCATTTTCGAAATTGGGGACCAACACAGTAATTCTCACAACAAAATTTAATGACAAACCTGAGAATACAAGGCTCTGAGCTGATCATTAGCAAGTGAAGCCTGCTTAGGGCTTATGCAACTGGTAGCAATAAAATCGCCCTGGTACTTGTGAAGGAGGAATAGGTAATAGATACCGCATAGCACCTCTAATTGTTTCTTGACCCCTTTACCAGGAATGTCTTGTTGTAGCTTCTCAATAAACCTACATAACACGGATGTTTTCTTAATGTTCTAAAGCAGATATCGAGAAAAAGAGAGCTCGGCATTCTCACTATTTTAACCACTCTTTATTTCACCACCTTGAAGAGAAATAGACAGACAAATAAAAGTTGGCTCTAATTCGTCCAACAACGAAAGCTGTTGTAACTTCAAACATAGTTTTGCCAAAAAAATTAATCCAGGAAAAAATATATATATGGAACGGAAATGTCATGCAGTGATAAAACTACTGCAGTCCCAAGTTATCAATTCAAAGGCTATTTCTAAGAACTTGAGAAACAAAGATTAACGTGCTTCTAATCCAACTAGATTTAGTTCGACAACTTAAAAAAGACATGCATGGCTGGAGAAAATGGAACTCGTCCATGTGTTATGTAAAAGAAATAATTAGGTTTGAATTCTTATATTTTGTAAGCAAGAGAAGCATCAAAAGAAAACTTACTTTGAGACAACAATTAATTGGCAGTGAGCAACTGCTGCCTCAACTAAATCAGCTGATAGCTCAGCAAAACCTGAGTGGAAGAAAAACGAGGAAAAATTAGAAAATATTTAGAAGCCTTAAAGAAGTCGAAATTCAAATTCAAGAAGAATGTGTTCTTGATTATAAAGAACGCACATACAGAAAGCATTCAGAAACATAATTTTTAGGTGACTAATGGATCATTAAGTTTACAACCTGACATACTAAATTTTAACAAGGGTAAAATTAGATCCTAAAAAATTCATTCATGTCAAATGGAAGTACCTTCTTCTGGATTGGTGAACTTGCTCAGATTTCGAGCACAAGCAACAGACATTCTGGCAGCCCTAGCCTCAAATGCCTCCAATACTACGCTAGGCTTTAGCCAGTCTACAGCTGCATGACATCAGGCAAATAGAAATCATCAAACTTGCAGTTCTATGTAGGTTATGTATGCATCGTAACTTGAAAGAGTGGTTTTTGGGGCCTACTTCTATATGGGTAGCATTATATTGAAACATGGCAAGCCAGGTAAATGCTTATATGAGCAACAGTAATAGGAAACATCAACACACTTCTAGATAGCCATATCGTGTGAATCATCTAATACTCTACTCATATTCAGCTCATTGCTTATAAATAAGTTGGGAGAGATGAACTTGAAAGAAAACAGAATCTCGTAATTTTTTAAAAATAATTTCAAGAAGAAAAGTACCATTTTGTGCATCAGAACGGCATTGCATTAAATGTTCAACTCGTCCCATATAAGCTATCGTACCCACTGGCTTTTTCCCAGTTCCCAGTTGTGAAACTGTCTTCATGAGAAACCTAGCAACCTACAGAAGGAACTCAATAATTTATCACCAACCCCATGATACAAGAAATGTTGACATTCAAATGATAAACAATGAAGTGAAATATTGAAAAAATATGAACATTCAAATTTAGTTGCCATGTACAACTAAATGACCCATCTAACTGTCACCTCCAGCTGACAAGGTGCACTATACAGCTAGAGATTAAATGTAACTAATGTCAAACAGAAGAAGAATATAACACAAGGTAGTCAATACACAATGCTAACTGGTCTTTTTTCACAAGTAACCACCAATAAATTCGTAAAAACATTTGGATCAGGCAATATTTGCAAACATCAATAGTGGGGCTCCAGTTTAGAACTTTTGGCTCAATTGAGAGATTCTTCTCAAATAAATAAATAAAGTGCTCTAGCAAAGACAATGCATCAGTTTTATAAGATCAATTGGATAACAAAAAAAACTAGGACCTAGAGGTTCAATACAGAGTTTTTCATAATATACGTGAGCCTCGTATTAGTATTTGGCTTAATTACATATGAATCTTTATATTTGTAACGGGAAATTGAAAATAAGAAGAGAAGGAAAAAGTCGAGCATATCAAATGCAAAAAGCGGAGATAATGAAACTTAGGGCTTGTTTGAGCCCATTTTTTAGGAGAGTGGATTTTGTAATGGTGATTTTTTGGAGATTGTGTAAAATTATTTTATTGAGAAAATGTGTAGATAAAAATAATTTTGAGGAAAAATGAATTTTTAAAGAATGCGGATCAAACATGGGCTTAGGTTACTATGCTAAATATATTTCACTTCCCTCTAGGCTCTACCAAAAGAGAGTATCTTTTTAATCTCTACAAAACTATTTACAGTTCAATAAACTCCGGTCATATGCAGAAATAAATTCTTATCTACAGCAAATAAAAGTCCACCAGCATCATTTGGATAAAGTGAAATGAATTGTAAAAAGAAAATGTAAGCATACATCATAGAGCATACCTGTAGAAGCAGCACAATGTTGTCTCCTTCATATGTACAAGCAGGAACATAAACTGCAAATAACTCTGGAAGTCCACTGCTACAGAGGTAACCATGGCCTCCACATAATTTTCGACATTCTTCGATTCCATCCTAAAATTACAGAAAAATTGAGATACAAGGAACATATTAAACTGATGGTTTGTAGATCAATAGAATTAACGAAATAAAAATACTTAGTAGCATTATTAGAGAGCGAAACTTTAAAAATCAGAAGATAATGTAGAATTGGAGATTTGACAGGAAAATGGCATCATCATGCAATACCAATCCAATAAAACCTCCTTACTCAAAGAAATGACAAAGATATTGAAAAATCTATCTAATCAAGCATAGCAGCAAAGCGCAATCACTAGTAACAGATCAATTCCTAAGAATCTTCTGGTGGAAAACCCATATGCTACAGATGATGAGGATTATCACGAAAGTTATGTCATGAACTCTAAAGATGAAAACAAGCTTTACACGGTCATGCTAAACTAACACCGCTTACTGACCACTCAGTCTTTATACCAGTCAAACTTGAAATTGTACAGAATGAAGCAAAACTTTCCTTAATCAGTATAACCTCACTATAACCTCACTCCAACTACTACAGAGCACATGGGTATGCACAATCTTCCACACATTTGTGCGCACACATTGATGGAGGGGGTTAAAGAAATTTTTATTACATACAGCAGTGACAGAAGTAGTCAGAGACTTCAACCCTGCAGTGCATGCATGAACCTCAGGCAATGTTGAGAAGTCATTGGCCTGCAGTCTCTGGGTCACATCCGTGTATAGCCAATTTAGCCATTCACCAACAAATCTGAAGGCATAAGCAGAAGCTAGCAAAGGGAAGAGCCTACTTTGCTGAGTTTTGTAGTCAATGACCTGTAAACCGAAGAGATGTCAACGGGGATTAATAATTAAGTTTACTTCCAAGATAAGTATACATTGCATAATCATAAACCAAAGTTAAATACATGAAGCATGCAATGAACAAATTTATGAAGCACCAACACTTTAAAGCATTCAGTTCATACCATACACTAGTCCTGCCAATCACCATAATACTAAACATCAAAGTCCATATTACAGTAAGTCGTTGGTATTCCCTCACCAAATATTGAATCACATAAATGACTACCAATTATTGAATTAAATAATTAAACACTACAGATTTTCTGGTTATATAGATAGTAAAAACTCCATTTTAGCATCCTTATTTATGATCTTTTGTATAAATGGAACCTGAATTTGTTCGCTCGACATATGACGAATGGGGGAAGGGGGTTAGTACATCATGTACAACAAATGCAGAGAGACACAAGTAAAGCATTATGCAGCAAAAGACCCCAAATATGACAACATGCAAATGCATAAAGGAGATATTGTATGGTTCATTGACAATAATTTTGAGCTTTGATGAGTAAATGACTTAACTCTGATTAGACAAGAATTTCCTTTTAATTTTGTATTATTTATTTATTATATATAGCACAAATGAGAAATATAGTAATTCTTTAAAGTAATGATGGATACTTAATTGTTGACTACAAACAGACACGAACATAAATTGGGAAATCTACTTCTTGTCCCTAAAACTTCTCGGTATCACGTTTGTAATGTGATGAGTATTACATAAATGTCACGTGTGTGGGTAAAAAGAGAGAATTTAGCCAGGAAAATATAAGAGGAATATGTGGAATAACAAGGACGTAACAAAGTGCATATAGAGGAAAGTGTGTCCAACTCAAACATATAATTTGACAGAATTTAATTAATTGGGCAAGTGCATCACATCTGTAACAACTGCAGCTGAGGCATGTATTGGATTCAATACGGTTATGATTAAGAACGTAGCAGAACTAATGTTGGACACGATGACTCGTTGACTTGACTGGGTTTTGAATTGACTTTAGACCTGTTAATGATACAAATTGAACCAAACGATCACATGTTTAACATAAAAATTATGTTTAAAAAGCTTTTTCCTTATCAGTAAAAGCAGCATGCCAAGGAAACATTTCAAGCTAGTCCACACTATTCAAAAAGTAACTTTTAGGCATCTAAAAGCACTCCAGAATACCTGAGTTTCAGGTCCACCATTCTGTGATCCGAATTGCCTACGGACAGCACTATACCTGGTAGCAATACAAACAGCTCGTGACAAAGCACATGAAGCGTCGGCTACAATTGTTTGTCGGACATATACCATGGTCCCATAGACCAACTGCCGGGGTACATCAGATTGCATATATTTTCCTTCCCTTGTAACCTGTGAAACCCTACAACGTTCATGAAAAAATTTGAGTCGTACATATTCATACTTCCTAATGAAATACACATGAATGAGTTAATGGTAAATGGATTGTGAAACTAAACTTTGGTTATCACTGAAATGATCGAACGACTCCACATTGTTTGCTAACTGATAGAAAACCTTTTTAATTAAAAAAATGAGGAAAGCAAATGTAAAAGAGATTTGCAGGAGTAATTCCAATGCTGGCAGAAGAAACACAATAATATTTTTAATATATTATCTTCATATCTACATTAGAAGAAAAAATTCACCTACAGTCCCTAAACTTTCTTTAATATGAGCACATAGGTCCGCGTTCTAATTTTCTTGGTATAGTGGTTCCCAAACTTAAAATTTTGTACCGAGGCAGTCCCACATAATGTTTTCCATCCTAAAACCCCATTAAATCTTCAAGTAGCTCATGAATACAAAAAGACATCAAACTAATGCATGCCCGACATCAAAGGAAGAATTAAAGTTTGCCTAAAAGCATGGCCTTTCGAAGTGATTCTCATCTTCATCAATTACACAAAAATAGGAAAAACAATCTAATAGTTTTACTTTAACCATTAGAAAATTAGATGGGGATTCCTTTTCTTGGCCAGCTACTATGAAATTTACCTTCTTCATTTAGCTAACAATCAGGAATCATCTCCTCTTGATCAGTCTCTCATGTACATAAGGGAACTTGCATTTCTTGTACAAATATGGAATGAGAATTCTCAATTTTTATTAGATATTCTTATCTTGCAAATTGTCCAGGGAATCCATTGAAAATACAATTCTACCTTCACAAACAAACAAACAACTTTTTCAATATAGGTGTCTCAAAATTCTCCAATTCTGGTATTTTGCATGCCTGCAATCGCATTGGCACTTGCACAAAAAAATTCAAAGGTTTTTAACGATAAACATCTAACGCACAATATGCTTCGAAACACTCATCCCCCCGTCACAGGACTGGTTTGTAAATATTCATATACTATCCTGAATAGAAAAATAATTAATATCAATCTTTAAGGAAACGGTTAACTCGAGATTCACAATTTAAGCCAATGCAAAATAACTAAACTTGAATGGAAGCATACCTCATCAACATTTGGTCTCTCGGAATACGCACATGATCAAATCTTAACACACCATTGTCCATGGTATTGTACGCTCCATTTCCAAATTTTGTTCCAATATCACCAAGGGTTATTCCTGGAAGAGGAGTATGGTCCTCCAAGTTCCGTAGTTGAACAATAAAGCCTAGACAGTATGAATACTTAGACTAACAAGTCCAAGAAGAAAATTGGATATCAATGTCAATATAGGCTATATTCTTACCATGAACTCCTTGGTCTTTACCATCTGTAATGAGGCGTATATTCTTATCTTGCAAATTGTCCAAGGAATCCATTGAAAATACAATTCTACCTTCACATACAAACAAACAACTTTTTCAATATAGGTGTCTCAAAATTCTCCACTTCTGGCATTTTGCATGCCTGCAATCGCATTGGCACTTAAATTCAAACGTTTTTAACAATAAACATCTAATGCACAATACGCTTCGAAACACTCATCCCCCCGTCACAGGACTGGTTTGTAAATATTCATATACTATCCTGAATAGAAAAACAATTAATATCAATCTTTGAGGAAACGGTTAACTCGAGATTCACCAATTTAAGCCAATGCAAAGTAACTAAACTTGAACGGAAGCATACCTCATCAACATTTGGTCTCTCGGAATACGTACATGATCAAATCTTAACACACCATTGTCCATGGTATTGTATGCTCCATTTCCAAATTTTGTTCCAATATCACCAAGGGTTATTCCTGGAAGAGGAGTATGGTCCTCCAAGTTCCGTAGTTGGACAATAAAGCCTAGACAGTATGAATACTTAGACTAACAAGTCCAAGAAGAAAATTGGATATCAATGTCAATATAGGCTATATTCTTACCATGAACTCCTTGGTCTTTACCATCTGTAATGAGGCGTGCATAAACAACAGCATGGGTGGATACTTTGCCTAGTCCACCAGGCCACCACTATTCAGAAAAAAAGACAGAGAATAAGGACCAGATTCAAGAAAATCAACGAAGATAACAAAGAATCATTATTATACTGAACCATACACGATTGACTCCGAATAAAAAATAAAAACAGAAGTAGATAAAAAAAAAAAAAAAACAACGGCAT
>CAIGRN010093618.1:0-12442 GCA_903798345.1 Fraxinus anomala | reverse complement strand
AGTTGTCAAGCATTATTTAAAAAGAAAAAAGCAAAACACGTCAAGTTGAAAACAAAAAACCTAAGGCTTCCACTTTCTCATGCCACTTGCCCCAACCAATTCCCCGTCGAATTGAAACCCTTAATTCATGTCAACGTCGTCAGCGCTTTCATCAATGTCATCGACTGCCGTCAATCCATCAAACAACAAATAATCCAACGTATTTACCTTTGTCATATTATCGAGTGTTCAAACCGCAATAACCCTACTGATTTTATCGTCGTTGTTGTCATTAACTCCGGTTGTCATCGATGTCTTTAGACCTGGAACTATTACCGACTGCGTAAAGTTTTGAGAAGGTGGATTTTTGGGGTTTTTTAACAAATTATTTATGGGTTTTTCCGCACCCACTGTACAAGATTTGAAATATAATTTTTTTGGGGTTTTCAACAAATTACCGCTACGTTTCATTGAACATATAGAATCATGGGATCATTTATAAGTTTGTTGAGAAGTTGTGAAATGGGATTAGTTTATATTTTAGCGTGTCTTTATTTTAGTCAGTCGGGTTATTTTCCCCTATTGCAAAGTTGGAGTGAGCTACATTCAGAAGTGGAATCTTTGGGAGAATTTTAATAGTTTGGTTTGCCGTGTTACGTGCAATATGTTCGGCCTTTGCGTGTTGTTGGTAAATTGTAAGAAGTGAGCTTGCAATATCTTCTGAATGAGACTTTGCGTTTGTCACATTCTTGTTGACTGATCTTCTGCTCCTCTTTAAAGAGTTGTTCATTTAAGGCGTTTCCTTGTTTGGTTTTTTAACTTGGCAATTTACCTCAACATCAATGTCCAATTCCTTTGCGTGTTGTTGGTAGATTGTAAACAGTGAGAGCACTTTGAATCTCATTTGTATGCGTCCATCTCATTTTATGTCCAATTGTTATAGTTTGATTAATTTTTTGTAATTGGCATAAAAATGGTGTAATGTAATAACCTGGTAGTTATTTATATTGCTATTTCCTGGCACCAACATATTAGTGATCATTGTGTTAGAGATCGTATGTATACTAACTTAGATGCATGTGGTTGTTTCCCATGTAGGGATGAGAGGCAGGAATTATGATGTTTGTCATAGTTATAGAAGCACATATCACTTCTTCTGCAATAGAAAACGTCGTTGTCCATGGTGCGTAAGAAATGTTTTGAGGTTGAAAAGGAGGGCAATAACAAAGGACAGCTATTCAAAACTTGTAGTATTGATTGCGGATTTCTTGACTGGGTAAAAAAAAAATCGATTAGTCGAGTACCATTGACGAAGCAATGAATCCTACTGCCAAAAAGGAAGTTGATAATTTGTCAAACATGTTCGAAAGTCTAGCTCGTATAACTGAGAAACGAAACCTTGAGATTTCTTTAAATGTGATTTCGCAAAGGCAAAGAGCCCTCGGACGATAATGGAAAAGGAAGGGGGCCGGCACGATGAGTAGTTATATTTGTTATTGCATTGTTCTAGTTATGTTGTTAGGTTTGTAATATCATGACGGGACGGGAAATAAATCTTATAACTCACAATGTTGCTCCTTGATTACTTTTGGTGTATATTAAATCATGTTGCTAATTGCTAGTTACTTCCACTTGCAAAGTAAACTTAATAATTGGTGCATTTCCATTAATTTCCATCTCCAACATCCCGTAAAAGAAGAGAAACGAAATCCTCATAGGATCTACAAAATGTTTTCCATTAACTAGGAAATAAAAAGTAGAAGAGTCTAGTTCAATAACAAATTAGAAGAAGTGAAAAAACATGTCCCGAGAAGCCTAAAAAGCTAAGGGCTGTTCTCTTCGTATTTCAGTTTTGAGTTTTNGCCTAAAAAGCTAAGGGCTGTTCTCTTCGTATTTCAGTTTTGAGTTTTGAATTCATTTTAGGTTTTGTGTTTTGAGTGTATTTTGAGATTGTCGAAAATGTATTCTTTTTGTCATTTTGAAAAATTATTTTCAAAAATAAAAAATTGGAAAACTTGTTCTCTTCTTCTTCTTATCTCTCTCTTTTCTTCACCTCCTCTCTATCGTCTCCCTCGCAAGGCCATCGGCGCCGAAGATCACGGCGGAGCTGTCGCGATGAGCAATGAGTGGCCCTCCCTGCCATCGTCGACGTCTTCATCTCTTTTTTTATTTTTTTTATGCGGTGGTTGGTTTGGGTGCGGTGATTGGGTTCGTAGTGCGCGGTGGTTGGATGCGGCGTTGTCAGGTTCTTCTGCTATTGTGGATGTGGCGGTGGTTTTAGATCATGACATCGCTGGCTTCTTCTACTGTTCTTCTTCTGTTGTGGTTGGGGTCGCGACGTCGTCGGCTTCTTCTGCTGTTGTTGCTATGGCGATGGCGGTGGTTTTAAGTCACGACGTCGTCGGCGGTGGTTTTGGTGGTACGACGGCGACGGTGGTACGACGGCGGTACGACGACGATGGTGTGGTGCAAGCGGCGATGGCGGTGGTTTTTGTTGGTGGCATAACTGAAAACAACCCAAATGTGTTTTGAAAATTTTGGTTTTGTTTTAACTGAAAACACCAAAAATGATATTTTTAATGTTTTCGATTTTCTTTGTAAATTTTAAACTCGTTTTTGGAAATTCGTTTTTTTTTAAATAGGTAAGTAAACGTGTTTTCACTATTTTGAAAAATCGAAAATAGAAAACAGGATGAAAACGGCAAACAGAACATCCCCTAAATAACTCCAACTTTTCCCTATGTTACAATACATCAAGCCAATTCTTTTCTGCCGAGCAAAACCCGTAGTGCTTTTCAAACATTTGAACTCTATTTGTTTCATAGGTTGGGGGGCCACCTTCTTGCGGGAAATGTGGATAGTATGGAACTGAACGACCTATCGTACAATATAAATGTAAGTATGCGTATACAAACTAATCGAATGCAAATGTAAACATTTAAATATGTGTAAACCTTGAGAACTGAACATGAGATTTGTTGACGTTGGAGGGACCAAATTTGAGGCAGCAAGTGTTTCAGGAAGGCATGAATGTCTATGTCGCCCTACAACGAATAACAACTCAATTAAATCTTGTAACAAATAATCATTATAAACTAAGGGCTTGTTTGAGCCCCCATTTCTTGGGGAAAAAAATACCTTCATGAATAGTGTTCATTATTAACCAAAAATATATTTTTTTTACAAAAATGTAGCTCAAACAAGGGCTAAGTATACTAACCAATAACAGTTGTGATATGCAAACGGTGTCCGCATAGAATGTTGTGAAGATCCCTGAATGACAGGTGCAACCGATGTCATATTACTGTACCTGGACATCGATCTCTTTCCTTTTGTTGAAGTCGACGTACCCTGCACGTACACACATATTAAATAGTAATTGTAATGGAATATTGTCCAAGGAGATAAAAAGACCAACCAACATACCTTTGTTTCTTTGAAAAGGACTCTAACTGGCTTTTTCTCAAAAGCTTCTTCGGTGTGCCCTTTCTTCTCAACAATAGGATCTCGTATGCTTCTGCTGCCATTATTTTCGAATTCATTACACTGCGAAGCTAACTGAATAGTGTGTTGTGAAACGACATTGCTACCACTACCTAACTTAATTGTACTTTAACTCTTGTTTTTGATTAATTATCCACTCCTTTATCGCATAGGACCGCACTTCATTATCAGTCGCGAGGTTTGCAACCTCTGTAAAAGCCTGTAACATATCGTCGTATCTCAACTGTTCAGGATTGCTAACCAACCCATCATATTTCATTGCGACCCTGGTGTATCCTCTAAAAATATCTCTTCTCCATCTCCGTAGTATATACCGCTCCGGTAATAATGTGACATCATTATGGATCAAGACAACGATAGCATACCGGCACAGAATTTCCTGAAACTCAAACAAGTGGCAACTGCAAATAATTTCACAAGTGTCTCTCTGAAATGAGATGAAAATTTTTTTTATCTTCCATTGGTCATCGTACATGACAACCTCCCGTAGTTAGTACATCATCCCTGAAGTTTCCTCCATAGTAGATATTAGGACGCAATAAACTTGCCCAGTGAACTCGACTTGAACTTCCCTGAACTTTGAAATGGTGTAAGATTTATGATACTGCTTCTCCAACATTGGTCGTACACGGTACCATTTGCGAGTTTAGCTTAAAGTCGGCATGGAACTCATTCTCAACCTTATTCCTCAATGTCTGTTCATATTATTCAACAAATTGCTTCAACGAGGTCTTCGAATGAACATACCCGTTGAAGAACGCATTCATACTCTTACTTCGCTGAGTTGTTGACATTCATACCCAAGATGTAATTTTGGCAACTTCTTCGAAATATGCCACAAACACCATCTATGCCTCGTATTTGAAAAAACAATCTGAATCGCATTTTGCATGGCCCTATCTTGATTGGTAATTATTCAATGGAGAGTTTTCCGTGCATGCATTGTAGCCATGTCCTAAATAGTCACACAAAAATATTCGTGTCCTCATTCGACAACAAACCACAACTGAGCAGTGTAGATTATCCATGATGATTAACGCCAACAAAAGGGACGAAAGACATATCGTACTTATTAGTTAGATAAGTGGTATCAAATGTGAACGTTGCCAAACTCCTTGTACGCTAGTCTTGTCCTATTATCTGCCCAAAATATATTCTTCAGTCTAGACTCATCGTCTACATCCATACTAAAGTTGAATCTTGAGCATTGGGCTTGCATCTTGGAAAATTAGGCTTCTATCGTTGTGGCATCTCCTTCACCAAATCTTAATCACCTCACATGTTCAATATAATTTTGACAATCCTTTTCTACGCAATTCTTACTTTCATATCCACCTGCTTCAACCACTGCAAAGTTGAAACTTTTGTGCAAGGGAATTCCGCCATATGATTCACTTCAAGCTTCTATTTGACATGTGAACTTAATTCTCGATTGCAGCGATATAAAACTTCGAAGAACTTGTTTTATGATTGTGGTCGAGGTGGACTGTGTTAGTTCTCCAGATTCCATGAATATCTGAAGATGCGGTGATCATAGCTTTACAATCTATCTGAATTGTTGGTTGGGACTTCAAAGAACCACTTGTACTAGTGCTTCTTCGGCCTTCACGGCTACATGTGAATGTCACATATTTGATTTTTCCATCGTTTCCCTTTTTCAAATTCCTTCTCATAACTGGAAAACCTACATGATATGCATATCCATTGTAGAAATCCCACAATTCTTTTTCATCCTTGAACATCAAACCCATCTTCGGCACCTCGGCACCATTGGACCATCTTCTCCTAACGTTTCCTCCTCTTCTAATATCATATTGTTCGCAATATTCTTGTCAACATCTCTCTCCACCAAAAATTCATCATGTACGTCTTCCATAGATCCTCCTACTACAACACAATAAGTGATAATGTTCGACAAAATAGAAACCAATTTCAGTTGAATAATTAATTGTAAAATGTAATCTCAACGTGTTAACATTGTCCACAAATAATCAACAACTACATAAATACACTCCTTCAGCAACAACTACATAAACCCACTCATTCAGACAAATTACAGCATACTTTAATGAGATAATGAAACAACAAAAAATAATTCATTGGGTTTGAATCACAGTACCAAAAGAAACAAATTATGAAAAACCAAAATAAGATCAGAAATATAAAGATAAAAAACATAACGTCGCTCACTTGGGTTTTCTGGAGTTAAGACTGGTTTTGGTCGTCATCGGAGTTGGGCATCACCATCTTCGCATTTGAGGAGTAGGGGTTCCAACTTGGGGAAGCGGCTACTGTCGATGTCGCGGTTGAGTGTGTACAAATGAGCCCCTTGTTTCGCCTTAGATGGCAATCGATCTAACGACTTCAGCTCCGGGGAGAGACGATTCGACAGGGTAAATCTCAGTAAATTTAAGGCGGGATGAAATCTCAATAGCAGGTGGTGTGGTATGTTAATTCCCTTTTCACTTTTTCTACTTTTGCAATGCATAAACACTAATGCCACTTCAATTCAATTTAGGCCAATTTTAAATTTCTGTAGACGTTATATGAGCCCGCTTCTATACAAGAGGCTTTAGTGCAAAATTAGAGTATGCTTTGTCAAACTATAGTTTCCAACCTAGTAATATGTGTCATCGTCCTAGTTCGCATTGGCTACAAAGTCCAGTGATGACAGACAATCATGACTTCTAGGTCGTACTCTGTATCCTAGGCTATTATTGCTTTTCTTTGATTGGTGGTGATGGTCGATGATGACTTCAGGGAAGACACCTTCTTTCTTTTGATTGGCTATAAGGGGTGATGCTGATATCATATGGGGGCGTTCTTTCAATCTAATTATGATGATGTTTTCTAATGATGGCTCATGTTGGTTGACCTTCTAAGCTGACCTCTATTGTTCAACCTTAAGTGTTGACCTTTATTACTTATCAAATGAGTTCCTTTGACTGCCTTGAAGTGGGCCTCTATATGATCAAGGTGGCCCTATTCAAATCAGACACAAATAATATGAATAATTTAAGGGGCGGAACAAAGAAATTTGTAATTTTAATAAATGCAATCACGATAAAATACAAATAAAGAATGAGCTTCACTCTCCAAATGTACTCTTACTATTTATTTTAAAAAATTAAAATAAATAGTCTATCCAAACCTACTTTTAAAGCTTTACTCTTTAGAATAAATAGTATTTCACTTTTTAAGAGTCTTTTGAAGATACTCTAATCAGAGTGACACTCGAGCTCGGTTCGTCCATTGGCTTGTTTGCCACTCCTTGCTCTAATAGCTACAAATAAATTCGATTTAACAATTGTTTGTAGTCCGTTTGTAGGGTTCAATCTATTGTTTTATGGCATATTCAGAGGATTGAATAAAACATGACAGTATTAAAAAATATGAAAACCAAGCCTCAACTCCTACTAATTAATTCATTTTCATCATAACAATTAAAATGTAATTTACTAGAGATCCTTGAATCATTGATTATCTTTACAATTTTTTCTGTTAGTAAGTGATGAATCTTGAACTTACCATAAGTAGAGAAACAAATTTTTAGTTTGTTAAATATACACATTTAACCTCAATTACTTAAACTAGTTAAATGCAACATTCTAAATTAAAGCGCATATGAATTAATTTATTTGTACATTCTTTGTTTACATCTTGGACAACATTTCAATGTGTCAAAATTGATGACATTAATTATTTTATATGTTGGACAAATCAATAGCAAAATTGTATACCACATTGTAAAATGTAAACTTGAATGTAAGTATAACAAAGCTGAACATATATAGACACACACATGCACATTATAACGAACTACGAACCACAGATAATTTTTCACCAATATAAGAAAAAAATTTCATCAATAATTAAACATTTAGGCCGTTTGATTATCGATATTTAGCTCAATGACATGACACATCAATTAATTTGTGGATCATTCAATTCTTGACACATCAATTAATTGTTTATGCAACTTAAAATTCTTTATGAAATCAAGCAAGTGCATATATCGTCTTAAATTTCTATCAAATCAGGCAAGTGTTTGTCCGCCTAAAATTCTCAACTAAATCATGCAAATGCTTACACCGACTAAACTTCTGCGGCGCATGCGATCAAAAATTCTATACCAAGTCATTGGTCGTACTAGTCCTACCTGCTCGCATTGAATAGAATTGAACAATATTAAAAAAGAAATGACAAAATAAATCTTATTATTGTACTGTATTAGAACATACTATTTTAGGACTTCATGAATCAAAAACTCACAGTAGAATATTTTCTATTTTCTAGACATACATGAATAAGAACTGATTTCATTGGTAGTAATTCAAAACTTCCTAGTCTCAGCATCACAAGATAAGCAGTTCAGGATTCAAAATTCGACCGAGAGAGAAGGAAAATCAGGTCTCGACTCCTATGGCCACCTTAGTACACAGAAAACAAGACGCTGGTAATGAAGTCATATTAATGCTGTAGGAAAAATAGCATACTGTCTACACGAAGAGATTCAATGTAGCAAATAACAAACACGGCATAACAGAAGCTACAGGTTACAAGCCAACATCCACACAGAAATTTAAAATCATCCCAAATTAGAAGTCTCAAAAGATAGCTTAAACCCTAATGCCTATGTAATGCTTATTTAGCCAGTCTTGTACAGCACACCATTATGGCCGAAGTATGCTTGAAATCCATCCACTTCGATCATCAACAATGCACCTAAGAAGACAAAAGGGAGAAAACCAGCAAGCAGTTATGCTTGATCAAGACCAAAAGGATATAAATAAAGATATTAAGAGCTGTGAAAGTGACAAAATTCACTAACATGAAGACTTATATACAGATAGCCAGCAACAGGGCTCAGTATACTCCACCCAACATGGCCGGAACATCATCAAATGACCAAAGATCCATTTCGTTCCCACCATCTTGAATTGCATCTCCATTGAGGAAGGCATCGAGTGAAGCTTCCCAATTGCCATCCAGATATGGCATCTGAAAGGGCTTCATTTGGGACTCAAATGATGGGACTTCAGTGTTTTCAGCAGCAGACACCAAATCTCCAGAATCTGACTTGAGTTTCTTTGCTGGGCTAGCATCCTCCACAAATTGAGTTTGATTGTCTTCAATAACAGCCGAGAGGACAGATGAAATTTCTGGAGTTTTAGCACAATTTTCTCCCACTCCAAAGTCCGAGCATTCAAAAGAGTTGCTTTCTTGATCAGAGCTGAAGTAGATATTAACACCATCAGAAGGGGCAAGTGATTGTACTCCCAATACACCCTCGGAAGGGTAAAAATCAGCATTGCTATACTGATTTGTTGGCGGTTTCTCTTCAGGGAAGCTGAATGAATCATAGTTGCCATTGTCCAGCATGTTCATGAAAGTCACATTCTGGTTCGTGCTTTGCTGAACATGGTCTGATTTTTCCTTAGTAAGCCGTTCACAAGGATTCACCTTACCAGCACGTTTTGTGGCAGAAGCTGGAGCATCTTCAGGAAAATTTACCTTAGCTTTGTTGCCCCTGATCCTACGAGCCTCAGCATCATAAGCTCTTGCAGCTTCCTCAGCAGTGTTAAAAGTTCCAAGCCAAACTCGGACACCTTTTCTAGGGTCTCGGATCTCAGCAGCCCATTTACCCCATGGGCGTTGCCGGATCCCTCTGTACTGGTTCTTCCTCTTTCTCTTTGATGACTTTTCAGCATCCTCATCAGTCTCGGCAGATTTTACAGGTTTGGAACCTTAAAGAGAAGAAGGTACAAAAAGAACATTATAAACAAAGTCGAAGCAAGGGATCAAGACACCATAAAATTACAAACATAGATTGAAGAAAAACAGAAAATGAACTCAGAAAGAAGCAGGTAAATTGAACAAAAGATTTCAGTTTATTTGATCCAATTGCTTCATCTATCCCAAGTGAAACACAAAGAAAGACCATGTTTGTTCTCGACTCAAAATATGCTTCTACTCCGATTCAGAAGCCAAATACAAACAATCTCTTATGTTCATGAGAGTACTATCAAAGTCATGAAAACATAAGAACCATAAATCCTATCAACCAGAGAAAGATAATATAACAAGTTATGCCCGAAACTTGCATGATTAGCATTCAAAATTTATATTCATCCAGTTATTTCCTTTTCTTCACAACATCAAAGAGAAACAGAAATTCTGAAAGACCAGATTTTGATGCAATATAATTTAATCATGCTCGTGCAATTTTCAATCCCACAGCAACCTCAAGGAAGAATAAAATAAAATTACAAACTTATATGAGATCCAAGGAAATTTTCTCTCTCTTGCAAGAAGATCATTTTTATAATCTAGTCTGTACAAAAAAAAAATGATTATCTAATCCCAGATATATCTGATGGTGTCAAAACATACATAAATCAGAAACGCAGATATCAATCCTTTGTTATTTCAACAAAAACCTTTCATCAAAATAGTAACACCATACATACCCCAATATTTTCACAGAATCATTCTTAAATCCACATTAACATCGATGAATTTCAATTTTTAATCCAAAAATGACACAAAACCAACCCATTAATATTATTCACAACCACAAAAATAAATATTTTCTCACAAAAAAACATATGCAATATACAAACATTGATCCTAAAACAGGAAATCGTAATCAAGAACTATAGCAAATTATCAGAGTCCAAAAAAAAATTTTAACATCAAAAACTCTTTACATCAAGCAACAAACATCAGACGATTCAAAAAAACCAATAATAAAAAGAGGGGAAAAAAGAACAAAAATATAAATTAATTAATTACCCCGAAGGCCGGAGTTTTTGGAAGCAGAGAAAGCGAATGGCTTGACATCAATCTCCACTTCATCATCGGAGTAATCCTTAAAGTCCTGAAAATCAGCCTCGAAATCATCGTCAATAATCATAATATCACCAACCGGCTTAGATCTCAGTGGTTTTGAGTGGTAGCTCCCCGGAATCTTCCTCTTTCCGTTGGCCAGATCAGCGGCGGCGCTACTGCCCCATAGCAAGTCAGCCGTCAGCTTGCGCGATGATCGGCTCGGTATCGACAAATCCGATATGATAGCTCCTCCACACATTTCTGATTATTTTCTTTTACTGAGTTTTTTTGGTATCAAATGGCAAACTTTTTTTTTTAATGAAAAAGAAGTGATTTTTCATATAAAATAGAATATGAAGATCCATGAGATGATAATTGATAGTTGTTTTATAGCTGGTGAGCAAATAGATAGGGGCAAGTTATCGGAAGGAACGAGGTGGCGTCGCTGAGTGAATTGTCCTTTTTACCCTTATTAGGTCATCATTTTCGGTACAGGACTCTGATTTGACTTAAATGACCTTGTGTTGCGGATAAAATAGCATTTCTTGTCCTTTTGTAGGGGGGTGGCAAAAGGCCTAGTTGCTGGTCACTTCGACTCAACAAATTTCGATCAATGGACAGCTAAAGCTCGTTTCAAATGGGTTCTTTTCGTCGAGTCGAGCTTTCACGAGCTGAGCTCGTGGGCTCGTAAAAAATATAAACAGAAAAATCAAAAATATTATAAAAAAAATCGAGCTCGTGGATTGACTCGACCCTTGAGCACAAGTTGCTCGACTCGTGCTTGAAAGAGCTTGAGCTCGGCTCGTTACTTTGACGAGCCGAATTATAAGAAAAGTGTAATGGATAATCGAATAATATTTGTAGTTGCGAGTCTCGTAAAATATATGTTAAAATTAATGTTTAATTTTAATTATTAAGCTCTTGTTTGATAATCATTATTTAAAAACTCTTTTTTTATATACTCATTTTCAACCACACATTCACAAAATAAAATATTCTGCACGTAAATTCAAAATTTTTCCTTAATTTTTAATCGCACATTCTCCTAAAAATCAATCAAAATATTGTTTTGGCCAAATAATGACCATCAAACATGGGCTAAATTACAAGAAATTTGTAATATTGCCCAAACATGCACTCCAACTAGAAAATTGATTCTAGATATGTGTAAGAGTTCTTGATCCAAATTTATGACGTGATAAAATTTAGTATTCAAGGAAGTTTACTCGTCATTTTGGTAGCTTCTTAAAGAGCAGAGGAATCTGAATGTGGAACTAGAAGGCCGTTTAAAAGATAAGTATAAGAGTTTGTGATTGTACTTGGAGGTGGATGTGACTCAATGATGTTGTTCGATTTGAATATTATTTTACAAATTGGAAGAATCTTTATAATGATAACCGTGAATTTTAGTATAGTGTAAGAAGATTCTACATAACGCGGCTAGATTTTAATCGAGATGTTGACTCCTTAAATCATTTTTCGTAAACTATATCCTAGTGCTACTATTCAAACTCCATGTAAAAGAAAGTAAAATGTTTAGAAGATAATTTCTAAAAAATAATTATGAAAAAGACTATTATCATATTATGAAAGTAAATTGGAAATCAATGTTTTGAATATCAATAAATGGTGATCGCCATTTATTTAACTGAAGTTATACTTCTTCAACATCTGCAACTAACTATTATGTGGTGTTACGTTTAGTTGAAATCAATTTAATGTGTAGTTACTTGTCTGAATGAAATTATATTACTCGACTGAAATCAAGTAAATGAGAGTTCCCAAATGAATAAAATCTAAGTACAATTACCTTATTGATACTTGAATAAAGTGCACTTACTCATTTATTGCAAATAGAAATTACCCATTAGTTAATATTTTTATCCTTATTCGACGTGAAAATTTTAAACTTCAAAAATTTTGATCTAAAACATATCATGTAAGTATCTCTAACTTAAGCCCTAATTATGCCCTTGTTTGGTTGTGTTAAAATTAGATTCTTATTAAATTTCAATAAAAGTTGATAAAATTTATCATCGAATGAGTTGTACGAAATCTAAGATTAAAATTAATTAATTAACTTTAATTTATAGTTTTATCAATTTTTTTAACTAATATAAATGGGCAT
>CAIGRN010093609.1:0-13933 GCA_903798345.1 Fraxinus anomala | reverse complement strand
TGAGTAGGATGTTAGGGAAAATACCTACATATAATTATATCATTAGTGCACTATTTGGTAAAATAGACCTTACGCCTAACTATTAGCGTGTTTGCCATGCCGAATGGGGAGATAAGCATTCCCAATGAGTGACATTCTCCTCCATTCGAATTTACTTACGTCCTCGTAGCGAGAAGTGAGTTTCACATCAACACGCATTCGTCTCATTGCAAGAATAATAATGGCACCACCTCCACATGGACGGACATTCACAAACTTGCAGTAACTCGTACTTACCGCCTCCAACACCAACATTCACCCTCTGCCCCTCTGAGCATTAGTTCCTCGGGTGGACGACCTCCAAATCGTAGTGCCTCAACGCATGTCGAATAAGATACACAATCTTCGTTATTGTTCCCTACAATGTGCGCTTCTCGAAACTCTTTGAAAGACACCTAGGCAATTGCGCACCACTGCCCTTTTTCATCCGTCTTCCCCACAGCTTCCTGCATCGTGTTCCGCTAGCTTGCCGACACGATCCGTGGCCCAAAATCTTTTCTCCGCAAGAACACACGACATTGTCCCATAACACCGCATGNTTCATCCATTTTCCCCACAGCTTCCTTCATCATGTTTCGCCAACTTGCCGACATGATCTCTAGTCTAAAATCTTTTCTCCGCAAGAACACACGACATTGTCCCATAACAAGACCGCATGCTCGAGCGGTCCCGCTCTGATACCAACTTTCACGGACCGCATGTTTGACTCACGAGGTACTACGTCTCAAGGCAGTCTTTCCCTCATTCTTAGGCCGACGTCGAACAAGTGGCACACAAGCACGCTATGCGTAGGATATTAGGGAGAATAACGACATATGATTATATCATTAGTGCACTTTTTTGTAAAATAGGCATCACGCCTAACTGTTAGTTAGCTTGCTTGTCGTGCCGAATTGGGAGATAAGTATTCTCACTATGTGACACTAAGGGTTGTCCATATTGTCATATAAAGATGCATTTTCTCTTATGGGAAATTGCAAAATTGCAAAATGGTACTGAATGCTATCATGTCAGATATATCTTATTGGCGAGAGTGAACTAAAATATAATTGTCTCTTCAAGTACAAACACGATGAAAAGGACCATTTGTGTCCATTCTAAAAAAATAAATTAGAAAATTAATACAAAAGCAAAAGGGTGAAAGGGTAATTTAGACTGAACCCGAAGCTTCCATTCGCTCTTGGTACTGTATCTGTGATCATTGATCGGAATCAGTAATCACCACAGATGGAAACACTGAAACAGATGAAGCAGTGATTGACAGTGGCTCGCTTCTGATCACTCACGGCCTGCAATTGCAACCTTTTATCAATTTCGGATCGTATATCAACGAAGACAAGCGCAATTACTAATCGGGTCGGATTCGACTATATCCGAATGCCAGGGGTTTCAAACATGGTTATGTTGCTGGAGTCGGTTTGGTAGAGGAGCCCCGTAATGAGGCTCACAAGATCGAAGGTGATCTCGATGTCAAGATCTCCTCTTATGCTAAGCTCGGTGCTCGCCTCACCCAAAGGGTACAATTTTTCCCTGCACCCAACCTACGTTTTAGTACTTACTGTAATTTATTTCTATGATGTACTGGTGATTTATTATGAATAGCTTTGGCTAAAGATTAATCTTGATATTATTAGTATGCATGTCTTCATTTTTGCAAATATTTTTGCATATTTATTCTTAAAAAGTACATCAAAATCGGGTAAACTGCAGGTTGTGTCCCCCAAATGACCAGGGTCCAAGAGCCCCCCAATGAACTGTCAAAATATTGAGTGAGTCAAACCCATGTTACACCTTGCTTTCCAGGAGAACTCCTGCATTTCAGGATAAATCCTGCCTTTGAGGAGAGAGCCTGCTTTCCAAGATCCTCATGAATCGAATCCGCGACCTCTGAGCTGCCAGCATTTAAGAGTCCCGTTTTTTGCCAGTTGGAATGTGTCGGGGGACAATTCAACATCTTTTTTTACTTTTTACAACAAGCAAGTAGTGTACAATCCTCACTATCAAATATTTCATAAAATCTTATTTATGCTGCATTTGGATTCGGGGTGTTGATCTATGTGTCATGCATGTGAATTGTGGAATTTTGAATTCTAGGATTCATTCAAAAGGCCTTGGCATACATACTAAGATGGAGGGAACTACTGTTCATAAACTTAGTGAACTAATATTACAATAAGCAAGTTCTTGTATATAACTTGGAAGGAATGAACATTTTCAACTGAAAAATGTTTAGAACAAACACGTATTGTTATTTTTTCCTAATAAGCTGTAGTTGTAGCTTTAACACGAGTGTCAAGTATAGGTTTGTAACTAAAGCGTTTGAGTCACTTCGGTTTTGCCTATTAAGGATTTTGTCTATGATACGTAAACTCAACACAATTTGCAGTGTACCCTTTAATACCATTTGTCCTCTGTTTTAATTGAGTATTCCTAGCTTGGTTACTTTTGTTTTTATAATTGGTTTGGGTTCAGGTTATGTTGATAGAAGTTCATCAATTGTTGGGTCCTTCAGATCATGGGTCTTATGATAAATTTCACCAATTAGTCATCAATAGGAGAAAAGAGGAAGACAACATAGTGGCAGGACATTGTGATTGATATAGCTGTGAGGATATTTAGCATTTGTGGCAGAGGTGTATACTTTTTGAAAGACGAATCATTTCTACAAGTAGTATTCTGGGAGAAAAGAGATAAAAATGTACTTTTCGTTTAGGTAGTGACTTTAAAATTGACCAACAAAATATACTAATCAATGACTAAGATTTCCAAATTAAAGTCCAGGAGCTAATACTATAATTTTCCTTGAAAATGAATATATGGAGAATTGAAACAATTTGTACTAGATGTAACACTAATCCTTAATTTCTATCTTCATTTCGATTCCAATGTAAAACGTGGCACGTCTAATAATTGAAATAGTTGACATCAAACTTTAATCATCAAACAGCAAAACCATTATAAATATAACAAAAATGCTGCATTGCCAGAACTATTCATTGCCAGATGTTTCACAGACACTCACATGAATGTGGGTCCCACCTGAATAAAATATTATTAAAAATGTGGATCCCACATCTTTGTCTCACTTCTGGAATTTTTCGTTTCTGTAATTGTAGCATTCCTCTAAATATAATACAGAAAGTGAAAAAGGTCCAGCATCAAATTTAGCCCTAAGGTTAGATATTATTGTAAACTTTATGTTGCAAACATCAATTTGAAAAAAAAAAAAAAAAAAAAAAATTAAGTTGCAAGTTATTACGCGCTAGAATGCTCTATTATGACCGAACATTTATTTTTGTAAGTACTTATCTTAAGGAAGGAATAGTGAGACATAGGTATTCGGTGTAAAGGGCCGAAGCCTGCTAGTTTTCTTTTCTCGTCTGCTTCCTCTCATTTTGTCACATTCAACAATACCGTGGGATAATATTCCACTCCAATAGATCCATCCAATAGGAAAGCACTAAATGAAGTATGTTTGAGTAATTTTGAGCATCCAACATGATTTAATTTGGCAACCTCCACTTTGGAGTCCTACAACGGATTTAATAAAAACTGATTGTCACGACTAAGAAGAAATAAAAGTCAAGCGATACTTAAAACTACGGATTCTGCTCAGAAAAACGGAACTATCATTTTAAGTTTACTATGGAAGAACTGAAGTTACTGAATTTAATCTGGCAACCTGACTGATAACATAACAGAACCCCAATTACCCCAGTGTTATGATTTTTCTATTGAATCCATAAAAGCCACAGTTTATAGAGAAACATTGGTCCTCTGACCCTTGCATTCTTTTGTTGTTTTGAAACCAGCAAACCTCCTTGAGTATTGTTCTGAATTTAGCAGCTTCTAGATGAGGTTAGTCCAGAGTGCCCTGGACTACTTTGCATAAGTTCATTGTGAAACAAACTAAATGATGATGTCTATTTAGAATCAAGGATGAAAATATAAAAAATGTATGATCGACCCTGCAGCATTTTCTGCAGACCTAGTCATGTCAATCCGCAGTCATGTTCACAATTGACCTTTATAGTCTGTCGCTGGTTGATGAACTCAAGTTTCCTCACCTTTGTTCTAGTGATATGGTACAATAGTTTTGGAATTTTTTTCTATTTTTTAATTTTTTTGTGTAATTTGTCAAAGAAAATCCTGACTATCTTACTGGAAATTCTAATAAATATGAGCCTATCCATTTTCGCCAAAAATTATATGGCCTTTATACCCATCAAGATGAACTGTGTGCCACATTGACTAGGCAGATTCTGGAAGTAATACATCGGAATCATTGTAGTCTAAAGGTAGAAGCTTCTATAATGAACATACACCAACATTATGGGTTCATATAAATTGTTGAATGAATAAGAGTTGGAAACACTGAACTTCTGTCTTTCAATTCTGTGCAGATGCACACAATAACCTTTGGCTTAACGAATCTTGAGTGCTTCCGGTTTTATGAGGCTTTTTTTTGGTCATGTATGATGCATTTCAAAGATATGTCCAAGGTCAAACTGAGAATTTTGTACTGTTGTCATCAAAACAGGTTTTTGAAATGTCTTTTAAATGGATCTATTAGAGGGGGTATAAGGATTTAGCCCACTGGATACTGTACAAGGAAAAGTATATAAAATGATATTACATCTCTCAGGATCTGTAGAAGTCCATAGACGAATTTTAAGATCTTGCAAAGGTTACTAAAATAACAATACTAAGAGCATGAGCACTATGTTCATTGCATTTCAGCTGAAGGTATTAAGTGCATTAGGTTGTACCTTGTAGAATTCTACATATGGCATTTGAATTCTCAATTTTGACTATATTCAACTTGTAATTTTATTTTTTTTTATTTTTTTTTCCCATCTCTTTTAAAAAAATAAAAATAAAATCGTCTGGTATAGTAATTTTAATATCCATGGATTTTGAACCTTTTGTGCCCATCTTTAGAGTACGTTTTCTATGGCTTGCAGCCAATACTTCATGGACTTATTGTTTTATCTGTTTTGTCATTATCGTAATACTGATCTATTATCCTTGTGGGATTGACTTCAGATACTTCTATAGGAATTTAGACGTATAAAAATGAACATCAATTCAATGAGGGATCATGCAGAGCTTCTTAGTTCTGTAAGAGATGACATCAGCGAGGACAAGGTAAGATTTAAAAGAATATTATCTCAAAAGTATTAGCACAAACAAACTGTTGCCAATGTCTCTAATAGCTATAATCTGCATTTATGCAGGCATCTAGGAGTATGTCTCCAAGAATGAAGTTACTACGGGAAATGGAAGCATATCTCATGTAAGACTTGATGCTGTGTGATTTCTGTGTCTTATTTGGTAAATTTGTGGAAGAACATTTCTTTTGTGATTTGGTGAAATAGTGTTATGAAAATTGTACTTAGTTGATGAGTACTGAAGTAGTTTTGAGTTTAATAGAGCGTTAAACTGAAAGTTTGACCTTTCATAATGTTTGCAAATAAACTAAAGCTGATTTTACTTAATTCCAGACAGGGGCTGTTCCGAATTGTAAAATTTAAATGATATTCTCAGTGCCTGAGTCACCAACTCTGAAGAATTTGAACAGAAAAATATGTGATTGGGATTTTTGTTTTTTTTTTTTTCTGAATTATTTTTTGATTAAATGTTCTTTAGTAGATTTGCTGAAATGATTTGTGTGTCAAAAATTGTTTATTTTGGCAAAATGTGTCATCTGCACTTTGATATAGTGAAAACATTTTTGTTGTCTTTGTGCATGTGATAAACAACATGCTTCTCAGTGAAATAGTAAACCTGTGTAGTATGTATAGGGATGGAGCCAGCACGGGTCCGCCTGAATTGTTGAAGGCGGCAACACCGGCAGAGACTCAGATTGTACTGTGAAGGCAGCCAGGTGGAGGAGATGAAGGTTTGGTTAATGGTTTGGGCCTTTTTCTTTTGAATTAGTGGGCTTTTATTTGGGTTTTATTTTTTTCAAACATTAGGATTTAGGCCCATTGCCCAAAATCCAAATACCCATTCTTTGAGGCTGTGCAGTGTGCACTGTGAATCACTCACGAAAGCAATTTCCAAATTCCAACGGCCGAGTTTTAGTCTGAGAGTGTGTCCCGGTCCCTGCCTGTGACTTGCGAGTCTCTATTCTTGTTTATTTTATTTTATATTTTATTTTTTTAGTTTATGTTGATGGCTTGATGTTGTAGTTCATTTTGATGCTTTAATTTGATTGGCGATTTAGTGTGTGAATTGTGATGATTTATGAAAATTGGGAAACTTGTGAATTTGTAACTGTGAATTGGGGAATTTATGATTTGTGATAAATGTTCAATTGGTATTGGGAATTGATGATAGTTTAAAATTAAGTTTAATTTTCATACAAATTATGGAAAGATTTTTTCAACTAAAACGTAAGTCCCACCCTTGTATTTGTAGTGGTGCATCTAGTCCCACCACTGCTTTTATTCGAGCAAACGAGTTAGTCTTTAATAACACAAAGAAGACTCGAGTTCAAATCAATGTGAATAATCTTATGTTTGATCGAAGGAAACATCCCCCATTGAATCATATGATCATAGCTATTACGGCTATTGACGGTTGACAGTCAATGAGCCACCTTGGCTCACCAATAATCTTGGATCCGTCCCTGAGTATATATTTGTGAGTTGTCTAAAATGTACTCAATGACATGCGAAACTTGTGTTTTTAATTAATCATAACGAAGATTGTGTGGGCACAATGGTGCATTGGGACATACGAAGTCTTAATGAAGTAAATATATAATTTATGGTTCATTGGTTCTAAATTCTAAGAGGCAACTTCTAATTTTGTCTTTTTGGTTTTTTTTTTTAATTCATTTAGAAGTAGTATCCTCCAACATTTAAGTTCTTGAAGTGTTCAACTTCATTTGATTTATGATGGTAGTGGATAAAGAAATGATCTAGTAATACTATTAATCACGTCTTCGATGGTAATGCGAGAATATATTGTGGGTCCTGGTTGTGCATTGGTTAATAAAATAGCATAAAGGTTATTATTTGCATCTCTAATCCTTAAACTTGTCAATCTCAAGCAAATTAGGCTCTCAAAGGGCCTTGTTACATGATGTTCAACGAAAAGTGAAGCTGCTTGGTGACAAATTTCCTGTTATTTATGATCTAACTGGTAATTTCCTGAGAGGAGTTGTCTACTGTAGATTCTTGTTTATCTTCATAGGTTCTATTAGAAGAAACGATCCAGGGACACTGTCATCTTATGTGCAGTTATTGCTGCTTGTACACTTAATTCTTTATTGGCTTTCCAAGTATTTCTTCCTTACAAATCCATTTCGTTAGAAAGGATATAGTTTCTTATGCATTTCTTTTGTGTATTCTTATCAAACATTCCCATCTATGTTTCTTTAAACATTTTGTACAGATAGGAACTACATATTGGTTTCTTCATTTACAGGAATTCAAAGAACAGAATCATGAAACTACGGTCATTGATACACAAACTGTTGCTATTGGCTCAACTTTGCTATGTGCTTTGAAAGGACGGATAGTTGTTTTCACTTTAGGGTGTCATTCTAGGTTTGTCCTTTGATCTCTTCCCTAATATGCCAACAGTCCATAACAACTGGTAGCCAAAGAAAAATACACTAAACATTTGACTTCATGCGCTACTGTCAATGCCCTGTGCAATGCAAAATTCTTAAGTCTTCTGCAATTGGGTTGTAATCCCTTCTAAGAAATTCCTTACATAAACTAAATAGTTACTGCATGAGAAAAAATTACAAGTACAAACACCGGCGGGAACTTTAAATGCATGTAGACTTTATATTATAGGATGGGTTGATCAAATTTACATATAACAAGATTTTATATTGTGTTGACTCCTCTTACCATGCTTAGGATTCGATTATTGATTCACAATGATAAATCAGAGTTGTCTATCTTGTACATGATGCGAAATCCCAAGCCTCCTTTTATGGATAGGCAATTACGCATCTTATGAAGAGCTCAATTGTGACTACTGATGAATGTCGGCATCGCATGCTTGATCCAAAGTACTGTAAGTCTCTGTTTGGCTCCTATTTTCTAAAACTCATTTTCATACTTATTTTTAATCATATATTTAATGAGATAAAAAAAATTTGTTAACTTTTTAATTACACATTTCATTATGTTTTATCAAAATTTATTAAAAAATTATTTTTTAGCTAAATCTCATTGAGGAGTTTTTTCCTAACACAAAGATGAACGTTGGTGACATGCTCAAGGCTCAAGACTGATCCATGATTGATAACCATAGTAATCATTTATAATGAATCAAGATTCTTGGTAGCGAATGTAGATACATATCCTATATCTAATGTTGAACTTAAAATCTCTGTTTGGCGATTTGAATGAGGTCTATTGACATTTGCTGGCATTTCTAGCATCTACAAAGGCGGGCAGTGGGGTCCTTACCCAAACTTTTGCCACCTCTACAAATATGTCTGAATTTATTATTTATTTATTACAAACATCAAAGCGTGGTAATTTCTCGCACACAAACACACGGTACTTGGATTCGATGCAATTTCTGTATTTTTTGTCACTTTTTTGGGGTATCTGCAAATCTTGACTGCGCTGCATGGAACCCTCAGGACAATAGGACATGTTTCTGACCTACCCTACCGTACACCACCCTAAACCAGCCTCTCTCTAAACATCGTAGACTCTACATATACATTTGCAGATCTAGGTGTAGCTCTATAAATATACTCTCTCCTATACACACACAGATAGATACAGAGGAAAACTTGTATGTATATACAACTCTACACTATATTCTGAATGAGATGCCAAAAAACATGTTTCAATCCTCACGGATGGATGATGTATTTGATTACAAGCATGGAAAGAAAATAAATGAAATTGTCAATTAAATATGTTTAATTGACTTAATTTTCAACATACAAAATATTGTAGTTTTCCATAAATTTATTTTTAAGAAAACACTCACGTGACCAACTTTTGAAAAATATTTTTAAAAAAAATGCCTATAAGATATCTTGAAAGTAGAATTTTGAATAAAAAAATAACATTTTTCATGAAAAATAAAGTCAATCAAATACTCTAATTGTCATCTTTATTGATTTTAACGGGTCCACACTCGACAAATACAAATTGAACTAAAAATTATGAAGACAATTGATATCATAGCATATCATAGCCCAGCTTAAAGAAATTAATTTCGGATCTTGACTAAACTTTAATATAGTATTCGAGTTGTAATTAATTAATTTTGCCAGATGATATTCCGTGTTTGGAATTTGGAGCAAACTTTTAAGATTTACGCAATCACAATTTTCATGTAGAAGGAGACGAAAAAATGTTAGCAATAGATAGTCTTACCATCTACCTGAAGTGAAAATTAATATAACTTCATCTTGAATGTAGGCTAATTTGCATGGAAATTTTCAAAATGACAGGATTTTTGTTTCAGGTGAATAAAGATGCGAACTCTAAGCACTATATAAAGATTTGAATTACTCTTCTTAATAAAATTGAATTCAAAATCATATTAGTTTCATATTCTATATATTTTTATAAGAAATAACGTTTTTGCATATCGTATTTCAGTGCAATTAATCTTCATGTACGGATTTATTATAGAGAATGGGAGATCTCTATACCAACTTCACCCAAGGAAACAAGAGTGTGGAATGTAGGGTTGCTTTTACAACACAATGAAGGCTATACATACACTATAATTTTTGTATCTATAGCCTCTTACATGTACTATGTTGGATTACGTGAATGCAAGAACTGTCGTGAACGGCATTGATTTACAAAGCAATATGTTTGTCAACGACAGAAGCTGACAATTGCTTATACCCAACAAAATTATCATCTCAACATATTGTTTTGATCATTTGATTTTGTAATGTTAGTAGACAGCTGAAATATTGATTCGATTTGTTGATTAGAGGACCCCTTTTGGTCCCTGGAAATGTGACTGGAGGTGGCCTTAATTTTCTTCAACCATTCACTTAAATTAAATAATTTCTTAAAATTTTTCTAATCAACAAACGATTATTCGAAATAAGATAAAGAGTATACAGAAATTTAACGTGTTAATCCAAATTCATCATTGTGAATAGTTAAAAGGTTAATGCAATCGATTATTTACGATCTCAAGTTATATTATTTTTTTCTGCGTCTCTCCATTTTCTTAGATGATGAATTAAGGAGGGTGATCTATTTTATAAGCTTGAAGTTATCAAATAAAAAAAATGAACGCGAAATGGCAATTGGTCAAGAATAAAATAATATATTTGTATTTAATTCTCATTTGCTCTTGCTTCAAAAACAAAATAAAGGCCCCCAAAAGAGACCAAAAACAAAATTTATGAATTTTATATAATGTTTACTCTAGTCAAATTCATGTAAGGGTCCCGGAACTCGCAGGTCCATACTGTCTGCATGTAAATGTCGTACCCCTGCGCTATGTCAAACGACGAAAGGAAAAAAATAAAAATAGATTAATAAATCTATTTCTTCTCTAATGAAAAAACATAATTAAAATTTGAAATGCTTGAATTCAACTGTTAATTATCCTCTACTTGAAACCAGGGACGGACCCGGGGGGTCCTGGGGTTCACGTGACCCCCAACTTTTGAGATTTAAAAAAAAAAAAAAAATCATGTTTGGCATCGATTGAAATCTAAATTTTAATCTAAATCAAAATTAATAATTAATTTTAATAATATATTTCATAGAATCCATAACTATTTAACTTTTATTAAAATTTACTAAAAATTTGATTTAAATCTCCACCAAATAGGGACAAAATCACAATAAATTTGAATTTCGATAACATGCTAATTTTAAAAATTCTCCGATGATAGTACGCTAATCGAATCTACAAATTATTTATGTCATCTCAAAGTTTATTTCGAGAATTACATTATGGACATATCGAATAATCCAAACAGATATAAAAAATAGTTAAAAATACGTTAATTTCTTCGACGATCATAAGCTAATCGTTCTACAAATTGCTTATGTCATCTCAAAGTTTATTTCGAGAACTACATTATGGACATATCAAATAGTCCAAACAAATATCGAAAATAGTTAAAAATACGTTAAACGTGAGTCATAAAGAAAAACGTCTAACTCGCATTTAAAAAATAAAATCAATTATTTCATTAACATTGATTATTTTTGCGATATAAATTTCTTAATGTAATTTTCATCATTTTATTAGGAAATTTTATATTGAATATGATATAAAAAATTTTCGAAATTTTACACCTGAAAAAGTCATATCCCATGTAAATTTTCAGATACAAAATTACATGGGGTATGATTTTTTTGGACGTAAATTTTCGATTGTAAAATTTCTCCCAACTTCTTTGCAAGTTCGATTGTGCTCTCCTAACTTTAAATTTCTGCGTCCGTACCTGATTGAAACTTATCCTCTATTGTAAGAAAAGAAGGAAGAAGAAGTATTACAGCCAAAATAGAAAAATTAATCTGTTGTGTATATTATTATTGGATTGAATTAATTCTGTATAAAGAAATGATGTATATATATACCTGTTCTCTATCAACATAACAGAAAAGGAAAGCTGTACAACTCAGCATACAAACCAAAACAAAAGGAATCAGAAGCTTCTAGTATTCCTAGCCAAGCTGATATCGTGCAGCATGTGAATTTGACATGGAACCAGCGTGTGACTTTGGTATGGAGCCATTACTTGCATTGTCAACTCCTGTAGTATTTGTGTGTTGTAATACCTCTACAAGATGGAGAATAGAGATTTACTATTCCCATCTTGCGCAAATGAGAAGTAAGAATGGGCAAAGCTAAAGCTTTGGTGAGAAGATATGCAAGCTGAAGGTGAGTAGAGATGTGGGAAGTTTCCATAGATCCATCAAGAATTTTATCTCGAATTAGATGGAAATCTAATTCAATATGTTTCGTACGCTTGTAGAAGACGAGATTGGTAGCAATATGAAGAGCTGTTTGGTTATCACAGAAAAATTGACCAGCTTGAGGGTGTGAAAGTTGAAGGTCCGAGAGAAGACATCTAAGCCAAGTAAGTTCCGAGCATGTTGTTGCCATGGCTCTATATTTTGCCTCAGTCGAGGATCGTGAAACTAATGACTGTTTCTTTGATCTCAAGAGAGAAGAGAGCTCCTTAACAGAATACAATATCTGGTTATTGACCACTGAGTATTAGGACAAGAGGCCCAATTCGAATCACAACAAGCTAGGAGTTGAAGAGAAGAACTAGTAGAGAAGAAAATGCATTGCCCAGGAGTTGTTTTGATGTATCTTAGAATTTTATAAACTGCAGCATTGACAACATAATAAATATCAGGACAAGTTATAATCAGATAAAGCAATATCCCAATCAGCCTGCGATTGATAGAAGCATCCTTCAACATGGTGCTACTCTCTTTACTGAGTTCCAAGTTTTGGTCCATGGGAATTCGGACATGTTCAGAACCCAAAGTTCCTGAATCAGCAAGAATGTCAAGGGCATACTTGCGTTGACAGATATGGATCCCTTGAGGAGAACGAGCCACTTCAATGCCAAGAAAATAGTGAAGGGGACCCAGGTCTTTAATTTTGAATTGGTAATTCAAGAAGTCCTTCACAATAGCAATGGTATATTCAGAATCACTAGCCACAAGTATATCATCAACATACACTAAAAGTGCTGCAAAAGAACTATCAAAAGATTTAATGAAGTGACCATAGTCAGCCTTGGACTGAGAGAACCAAAACTCAGGAAGCATATAGACCTTTTAAGAGCTTGCAAACCTGATTAGGCCCTCATTTCTTATAGCCAGGTGGCTTGGTCATGTAAATTCCTTTAAATCTCCATGAAGGAAGACATTATTCACATCAAATTGATGCAAATGCCAACCTCGAATTGTTGCAATGGAAAATAGACACCTAACTGCCACCATCTTTGCTACTGGTGAAAAAGTTTCGGTATAATCAATTCATTCTTGTTGGGTATATCCCTTGACAACTAATTGGGCTTTTAACCGTTCCACACTTCCATCTAAATTGCATTTAACCTTTTATACGTACTTGCAGTCAATAGGCTCCTTTCCAGGAGGTAAATCAGTAAGCCATTCAATTCAGCATTCATGGTTGAGCATCGATTAGGATCTTTCATTGCTTGAGCATAAGTGGTAGGTTCGACAATTGTAGAAATACAAGAAGAGAAAGCCTTAAAGGAATGAGAGAAATGATCATATGATAAATAATCATATAAGGAAAAGAAGTAAGTAGAAGGAG
Source organism: Fraxinus anomala (assembly GCA_903798345.1). Taxonomy (NCBI): domain Eukaryota; kingdom Viridiplantae; phylum Streptophyta; class Magnoliopsida; order Lamiales; family Oleaceae; genus Fraxinus; species Fraxinus anomala. The sequence continues at coordinate 616 of CAIGRN010093609.1, read as the reverse complement.
AAATTGATACATGAACCTGTGGTGGGATGAGGGGGCCAAGGTAGCTTGTTGAAGATGGAGGCTCAGATGATGAAGTACAACCAGGGGAAGAATCAAGTACATTTGGAGATGGAGATGTGGAAATCTATGGATAATCAAGAAGACCAGAAAGAGAATTAACGCTAGGAGAAGAATCAGTACTTTGTGGAGGAGAAGTGATGAGCTGAAAGGAAAGAAAGGGAAAACATGCTCATGAAAAAATAATATTTCTAGAGATAAAGGTAGTGCTGGTTGTGAGATCTAGAAGTTTGTAACTCTTAACTCCATAAGGGTAGCCTAAGAAGATACATTATCTACCTCTAAGATCAAACTTTTTGCGAACATGCGAGATAGTAGTGGCATAGCAAAGACAACCAAATATGCGAAGGTAGGTGTAGGTAGGCTTGGCAGAAAACAAGACTTCATATGGTGATTTATTATCAAGCAAAGGTGTTGGAGTTCTGTTAATAAGATACACAGCTGTGAGGATGCAATCATTTCAAAAATGGAGGGGTTAACTGAATTGGAAACGCAAATATCTAGCTACATTCAGAATGTGTTGGTGCTTCCTCTCAACTATTCCATTTTGTTGAGGAGT